>PVJN01022226.1:0-33683 GCA_004026805.1 Lasiurus borealis | reverse complement strand
GAGAAGGAGGGGGGAGATAAACATTTATTTATTGTTCCACTTATATATGCCTTTATTGGTTGATTTTTTTATATGTGCCCTGACCGAGAATCAAACCTGCAACCTTAGTCTATCAAGACAATACTCTAACCAACTCCAACTGAGCTGCCCAGCCAGGGCCATTATACCTGTACTTTTTTTTTAAATATATTTTTATTGATTTCTTACAGAGAGGAAGAGAGAGGGATAGAGAGTTGGAAACATCGATGAGAGAGAGACATCGATCAGCCGCCTCCTGCACACCCCCTACTGGGGACGTGCCCGCAACCAGGATACATGCCCTTGACTGGAATCGAACCTGGGACCTTCCAGTCCACAGGCCAACGCTCTATGCACTGAGCCAAACCGGTTTTGGCATACCTGTACTTTTAAGTACCTATGAAGCCAAGATAATTTTCTGAATCAGTTGAATAAATGTGAGTGGGATCTGGAATACTAAAAAAGGAAAATTAGCATCTTCAAGTTCTAATTATGGTTAAAGCAGTAGGATGCTTAGTCACATAAATGTTGAATAGACTGAAATATTATAAATGCTATTTATTAGGCTTCTGTTATAAATGAATGCTTATTACAGAAAATTTTATAAAATGTAAGTAAGCAAAGGGAGATGATAAAAATGTGATCCATGACTCAGAAATAGTCACTTACAGTATTTCTTCAAGGACAATGTGAGAGGGCTTTTTGTGGTTGTTGCAATGTCTGGGAAGCACTACTAGCCCTTAACAAGTAAGTCCTGGGGCTGGGAACCAAACTACAGCAAATGACACAATTCTACAAAGCAAAGAATTAGTCAGTGGAAAATGCAAACAGAGCTTAATTGAGAAAAATCCAAGAGCCTGGTGGTACACTTTATACACACATATATCATATTCAGATGTTTTTTTTTAAATAGGATATACTATATAAACTGTCCATATCCTATATGATAAAAGGTTAATATGCAAATAGACTGAACAAAAGAATGACCAGCTGCTATAATGAGCACTGACCACCAGGGTGCAGACACTCAATGCTAGAGTTGTACCCTGGTGGTCAGTGTGTTCCCATAGAAGCCAGGCTCATAGCTGGTGAGCACAATGAGGTGGCGGAAACCTCTCCTGCCTCCAAGGTAGTGCTAAGCCATCAGATATCGCCTGAGGGCTCCCCCACCTACCCCGAGTGCATGAATTTCATGCACCAGGCCTCTAGTTGTTTGTTTGTTTTTTGTTGTTGTATTTTTTTGTGTGTAATGCATATCTTTTATTGCATATCTATTTTTTTCATTGATTGTTTTTATTGTTTAAAGCGTTACATATAGTAGTACAATTATCTCCTTATTTTCCCCCCAATGATCTTCCCCCACGCTCTCCTACCCCCTGTCAAATGTCCTTATCTCACCACCCCAGTGCCTTGTGTCCATTGGTTGTGCTTATATGCATGCATATAAGTCCTTTAGTTGATCTCTTCCCCCACCTCCCCAACACTCCCTAACCTTCCCACTATAATTTGACAGTCTGTTCGGTGCTTTACTGCCTCTGTATCTATCTTTTATTCATCAGGTTATCATGTTCTTTATTCTCCATAAAATGAGTAAGATCATGTGGTATTTTTCTTTCATTGCCTGGCTTATTTCACTTAACATAATGCTCTTCAGGTCTATCCATGCTGCTGCAAATGTAAGAATTCCTTTTTTTACACCAGCACAGTATTCCATTGTGTAGATGTATCATAGTTTTCTAATCCACTCATCTGCTGATGGGCATTTAGGCTGTTTCCAAATCTTAGCTATGGTGAATATTCTGCTATGAACATAAGGGTGCATATATCTTTTCTGATTTGTGTTTCTAGTTTCTTGGGATATATTCCTAGAAGTGGGATTACTGGGTCAAATGGCAGTTCCATTTTTAGTTTTTTGAGGAAACTCCATACTGTTATCCACAGTGGCTGAGCAGTCTGCATTCCCACCAGCAGTGCACAAAGGTTTCTTTTTCTCCGCATCCTCGACAGCACTTGTTGTTTGTTGATTTGTTGATAATTGTCATTCTGAAAGGTGTGAGATGGTATCGCATTGTTGTCTTGATTTTCATCTCTTGGATAATTAGTGACTTTGAGCATGTTTTCATATACCCCTTGGCCTTCTGTTTTCTTTCAAAAGATTCTATTTAGGTCCATTGTTCATATTTTTTAATTGGATCATTTATCTTCCTTTTTATTAAGTTGTATAAGTTCTCTGTAGATGTTGGAGATTAAACCTTTATCAGTGATAACATTTGCAAATATGTTCTTCCGTACAGTGGGCTTTCTTGTTGTTTTGTTGATGGTTTATTTTGCTGTGCAAAAGCTTTTTATTTTGATGTAGTCCCATTTGTTTATTTTCTTTTTATCTTCCATTGCCCTTAGAGCAGTATCAGTGAAGAAGTTCTTTCAGCAGATGTCTGAGATTTCTCTGCCTGTGGATTCCTCTAGTATTTTTATGGTTTTCCGTCTTATGTTTAAGTCTTGTATCCATTTTGAGTTTATTTTTGTATGGTGTAAGTTGATGATCTAGTTTCATTTTTTTGCGTGTATCTGTTCAATTTTCCCAACACCATTTATTGAAGAGACTGTCTTGGTTCCATTGTATGTTCATGCCTCCTTTGTCAAGTATTAATTGAGCATAGTGGTTTGGGTCAATATCTGGGTTCTCTATTTTATTTGTTTGGTCTATATGTCTGTTTTTGTGCCAGTACCAGGCTGTTTTGAGAACAGTGGCCTGGTAATACAGATTGAAATCTGGTATTGAGATTACACCTACTTTGTTCTTTCTCAGGATTACTGTGGCTATGTGGGTCTTTTTTTATTCCAGATGAATTTTTGGAGAGTTCTGTTTACGTGTTCTAGGGTTCTTTTTTCTCCACATCCTTACCAGCATTTGTTGTTTGTTGATTTATTGATGATAGCCATTCTGGCAGGTGGCATTTTACTTTGCATCTCTTTGATGATTAGTAACTTTGAGGATTTTCCCATCTGTCTCCTGGTCATCTGTATGTCCTCTTTGGAGATGTCCATTCAAGTCTTCTGCCCATTTTTATTTGGGTTATTTGTCTTCCCTTTTTGGAAATTAACCCTTTATCAGATGTATCATTGGAAAATATGTTCTCTTATACAGTGGGTTCCTTTTCATTTTAATGTTGGTTTCCTTCACTGTGCAGAAGCTTTTTAGTTTGATGTAGTCCTATTTGTCTATTTTTTTTTCCTGTTTCTGTTGCTCTGGGCAATATATCTGTGAAAATTCTGCTCCATGTGATGTCTGATATTTTATAGCCTTTGTTTCCTTCTGGGGTTTTCATGGTTTCATGACATACATTTAAGTCTTTTATCCATTTTGAGTTTATCCTTATGTATGGCGTAAAGTTGGTGATTTAGTTTCTTTTTTCTTTTTCTTTTTTTGTATGTACCTGTCCAATTTTCCAACACCATTAACTAAAATCATTATTCTCAATATTTGACAATGGAGGCAAGGGCATACAATGGAGTAAAAGACATTCTTTTCAATAAATTTTAAGACAAAGAGATTTAAAGGTGAGTATTAGTGAATTATTGCTTCTGTGGTAACTCATGAGGTTGGAGATGACTGTGAACAGGGCAGACTCATGTCTCATCTCCTGGTGGGATGCTGCTTGATCTTTCCCAGTGCCAACAGGGAGTGAGCAAACAACCATCCAGGCATAGGAGGGTGATATACCACCCAGATTCCACAGAACTTGAGGCTTTGTGCTGGAGATTCCTAGGTTTCTAAAAGGTCCATATCAGGCCTTGGAAAAAAAGAGTATGTAGTGGCTCGTCAACAGAAATGAGGAGAATAAAGGCAGTGAGTGACAGGAGAGTGTGGTTATCCTAGACCCCTGAGGTTAGGAGGGGACCAGCCAAGCACAGTTAGATCATATAATGTACCATATCAGATGCCATCCGGGATATTAGTGGCTGTGTGCAATGAAAATCAGACCCCAACAAGAACATAAATACTCTTGTTCTGATCCTTCCTGTTTTACCCTTTGTAGACATACCACCACACTTGCAAGTGAACTTTGGAGAGGAAATTTTGAGTTCCTGTTATGCTCTGGCAACAAATAAATCTTGAATTTGATTGCATATTTATATAACAAGTCTCTTACACTGGAAATAACTAAAATAAGATAAAACACAAGGTCTTAAAGACTATAAACTATGTGTCAAATTCTGATTACCTTGGGGTTGTTCATCTGGAACTGTTCCCCTTGTAAAAAGTTCTGGCATGAAAAATCAGCTTGAGAAGAAACCCTCTACCCTCCTTCAAATTAGGCACTTTCCTGCCTTTTGATTTAACAAGAAGAGCCAAGACAACGCCTCAGTCAATTTTTACAATTGCAACTGCTCAGACCTACCTCTGTCTGAGTCAAAAAGGAGCTTGATGGGATTTGCACAAAAGCCTCATATGAAGATGGTTGTTTCTTTAGCCTTGTCCCAGGGAATCTTACAGAAAATGGCTATCAAAGAATAAGATATTTGGTGTTGATTCCTTATAATTTTTCTAAATATTTCTAATACAGGACCTGAAAACCAACCATTATTAGGGAAAGGAGAGCCTGGCCAGTATCACTCAGTATCTGAGCATCATCGACCCATGAACCAGGAGGTCATAGTTCTATTCATGGTTGGGGCAATGCTCAGGTAACAGGCTTGATCCCAAGTAAGGTGTATGTGTGGTAACTAATGAATAATTCTCTTTCATCATTGATGTTTCCATCTTTCCCCTTCTCTCTGAAATAAATTTAAAAAACATATTTAAAAGGAAAGAAATAAAAGAAGAAAGGAAGAAAGGAAGGAAGGAAAGAAAGAAAGAAAGAAAGAAAGAAAGAAAGAAAGAAAGGAAGGAAGGAAGGAAGGAAGGAAGGAAGGAAGGAAGGAAGGAAGGAAGAAAGGAAGGAAGGGAGGAAGGAAGAAAGGAGAAAATAGTGGCTGGGGACAGTTTTAGTCAGCCCAGAGTTTGTCAAATCAGTGTTTCACTGAACACCCAGAACTATTCTCCCTGGAGTTCTGGAATTGGCATTAAAAAAAAAAAAAAAAAAAAAAAGCATTAGGAATGACCTATGACCCTACTATATTAGGGCTCTGAAAATTTTTTTCAGTTTAAAAGAGAAAATTTTTAACTTTGTTTATTCCAGTGTTTCCCCAAATCATTTCTTTCTAATTACAACATGAATATAATAGTCAATGAAACCTCATTACTTTGGGAAACTCTAAGGACAAATGGTAGTGTGACTTCATTTTATTTAGTTAAAGTGGAATGCTTAGGGAATAGCTTTTCCCTCTTTGTGTTATACTAAAAGTCATCAAATTGTCAACAAATATGGAAAAGACCTTCTACCATCATTTATCTAACACAACTTTTAGAGAAAAGGCAGACTCTTCTTAGCAAAATGTTTTAACTATTTAATGCATCACAGTTGATTATTTATCTTTTGTCTGCATTGTTTCATTTAATTCACACTCTGACTCTGTGTGGTGGCTGGCCAGTAATAGATGAGTGGCTGTGGTTTGGAAAGGTTAAATGAGCTGCCAGAGGTCTGGCAGTGTGTAATTGAACAAATGAACCTAAAATCCAAGCTATTAAACACAGGGTTGAAACATTGTGAACTCATTTAATCCAACACTTTCATTTCACAGATGAGAAAATCTGTGCTCAGAGAGGTGTGATGACAAAATTGAGCACAGGGAGAGAGACAATAGCAACTTCATGTTCCCTCACTTGAAACTCACATGCCCTCTACACTAAGCCATACTTTCCCAATAGATGATTGAATCAAATGGTGCAAGTAAACCAGAAGCCTCACAGGCAGATAAAGGCCAGCTGGCTATCAAGACAGATATGGAGCAGTTTTAGTCAGAATATTTATGAACTGGTGTGGTTTCAAAAAAAAAAAATGTTAATTAGCCTTTGCAGGAAGACTACTGTGAAAGGACTCTTATTAGAAACCGTTATTAGTGTTTGGTGGAGATTAGTTTTACTTTTAAAAGTGTATTTAGTTTTACTTTTAAAAGTGTATTTTTGTTTCTAAATTATTTATTTTTCATTTTTTAAATTAAATCTATGGGGATGACTTTGGTCAACATGAACAGGTGTATGTTTCTGTGTTTCAAGATCTGTATATTGTACAATGTGCTCACTACAAAAAAAGAAATTATTTTTTAAAGGGGCTTACTCTATATAACTCAGAGTATTAGAAATTAAAGATAAAATATTTTTAAATGATATTACATTCTTTGCAAGGCAATTACGTGAATCCTAAAACTCAGTGGCATAATAGGAAGTGCCTATCTTCTCCACAATCCAATGAGCAAAAACTAGAGCCTCAGGTAAAGCTATATAAACATACTCAGAAAATCTATGTGGCATTCATGTACAATGAAAGAATATATATTTTTAAATTATTTTAGCATTTCTAATAATCAAATAGGAATATATGTGAATTGAAGGTGATTTGCTATTATGGATTATCAGACTTAAAATCATTTCCTTGTAAGCATAGATAGTTAAAATATATTTGATTTTATTAAATTAAAAGTTCACATTATTCTTCATAATCCATCGAATTGTAATTAAATTTATTCTTATAAACTGAATTCCAAATAGATCCATCTCACACAGTATGATAGATCTATTTGGAATTAGATGAGTGGCTTTGGTTTGGAAAGGTTAAATGAGTTGGGACTCAAAAGGAAGGTGAGGCAGTATCTACTTCTTATGAGAAAGACAAAATATATATTCTTTTTATTTTTTCACTTATTCATTTAATCATTTATCTAGCCAACATAATGTATGGTAAAGTGTTCTTTGCATTAATACATATTACTAGAGGCCCAATGCACAAAAAATTCATGCACTCAGGGGGTCCCTCAGTCCGTGCTGCATTCCTTACAGTCTGGGAGCTCTTGGGGGATGTCCAACTGATGGCTTAGGCCTCATTTCCACAGGGAGTGGGCTTCAGCCACAGTCTCATCTCCATCTATGGGAGGTGACCAGCAGGTGGATCAGGGTGGCTGATTAGAGGATGCCGGACAGTGAGCTGCCAGTCCTGCCCCCATTGCGCCATCACCTCTTGTGGCCTCCTCTGCCAGAGGTGATTGGGCAGGTGATCAGGGGATGGCGCTGGCCCCCATCGCTCCATCATTAGTCACCAGCGCCCCCCTCACCTCACCACCTTCCCCTCCCTCTGTCCACTGGCACACACCTTAGCTGGCCTGGCACCCCATGCTCACTGGCCCCACCCTGCCATCATTCTGAAGTTCAATCAATTTGCATATTATGCTTCTATAGCATAGTCTTGATAAGATATAAGTTCTACTTTGGGGATGTTCATAAATATCTGTTAGTGGCTCCAGAATCACCTGTTAGAGAAGTCCTTAAATTGTAACGTAAATATTCAAATCTTTGGTGAAGATTTAATAAAGATCCTTATAAAAGAATTATTTCATATTTGAGTAGAGAAACTGCTTATTTTCCCCTCACTGAATAACAATTAGGTTGTTGAGGTGGGTCAACTAACTTATGTTCCATATTTATGTATTTGTATGCAAAACATAATTGGTATCTCATTCACCTTATTTATATTTTCTAATTCAAGTGAACATATTGTGTCCTAGATTTTTGTATATTTTGAATATTTGAGAACTACAGAACCTTTTTTTTTATTAAAGCAAACATACTATCAACTGTCTCCTGAATATTAAAAAATCAACTAAAAGATAATTTTTGAAGCAGAAAAAAATCAAGTTATTTGTTTCCTTTTAGGGACATTGAAGTTTGTGATAAGACTATTGTATGTTATAATATGCAAGCATGTCTGTCCCCTAAATAAAAATAGCTCAGATGATATGGTAAGAAAGATTAAAAGAAGAACTACCTAAGTTTGAAATCACTCTTCATATAATAGCATCTGATTAACAAAATACAATAAAAATATTATCTTTGTATCTGAAGGGATATTATCAATAGACTAGAGGCCCAGTGCATGAAATTCATGTACAGTGGGGTGTCCTTCAGCACAGCCTGCTCCTTCTCCAAACTTGGTCCCTTGGAGGGCAGTTGGACATCCCTTTCACAATCCAGGACTGTTGGCTCCCAACTGCTCACCTGCCTGCCTTCCTGATTGCCCCTAACCACTTCTGTCTGCCAGCCTGATCAACCCCTAACCACTCACCTACCAGCCTGATTGATGCCTAACTGCTCCCCTGACAGCCTGTTTGCCCCTAACTGCCCTATCCTGTGGGCCTGGTCACCCCTAACTGCCCTTCCCTGAAGGTCTGGGTCTCCCCCAACTGCCCTTCTCTGCAGACCCAATCACCCCCAACTTCCCTCCCCTGCAGGCTTGGTAACCCCTAACTGCCTTCCCCTGTAGGCTTGATTATTCCCCAACTGCCCTTCCTTACAGGCTTGGTCCCTGCCAACTGCCCTCCCCTGCTAGCCATCTTGTGGTGGCTATCTTGTGTCCACATGGGGCAGGATCTTTGACCATATGGGCTCAGTCATCTTGTGTGTTGGAATGATGGTCAATCTGCATATTACTCTTTTATTAGATAGGATAGAGGCCTTGTGCACAGGTGGGGGGCAGCTGGTTTGCCCTGAAGGGTGTCCTGAATTAGGGTGGGTGTTCCCTTGGGGTGTGGAGTGGCTTGGGTGAAGGGCCTGTGGTGGTTTGCAGGCTGGCCATGCCCCTGGTGACTCAAGTGGAGGCCCTGGTATCTGGGATTTATTTATCTTCTACAGGTGAAACTTTGCAGCCTGGAATGGAGTCAAGCCTTCCTGCTTGCACAGCCATTGAAACTTCGTTGCCTTAAGCGGAAGCCTGGGCTGGCCAGGGTGTGTGGAAAACTTGGCTTCCTCCATCACCTCCTTCTCTCTCTGTGGCTGTAGCCTTCTTGGTTGAGTTAATTTGCATACTTGCTTTGATTGGCTGGTGGGCATAGCTTGTGAGTGTAGCAGAGGTATGGTAAATTTGCATATTGCTTTTTTATTAGATAGGATATTAGTGCATACACAGTGAAGATGGGTTCAGCCCTAGCTGGTTTTGCTCAGTGGATAGAACATCAGCCTTTGAACCAAAGGGTCCCACGTTCGATTCCTGTCAAGGGCACATACCTCTGTTTCAGGGTCCTCCCTAGCCCTGGCCTTGGTCAGGGCTTGTTCAGGAGGCAACAGATCAATGTGTTTCTCTCACATTGATGTTTCTGTCTTTCTCTCTCTCTCTTCTTTTAAAATATATTTTTTTATTGATTTCAAAGAGGAAGGGAGAGGGAGAGACAGAAACATCAATGACGAGAGAGAATCATTGATTGGCTGCCTCTTGCATGCCCCCTACTGGGAATCAAGTCCACAACCTGGCCATGTGTCCTTGACTGGAATAGAACCTGGGACCCTTCAGTACCTAGGCCAATGCTCTATCTACTGAGCCAAACCAGCTAGGGCTTTACCTCTATCTTCCACTCTTCTTAAAAATCAATGGAAAAATATCCTCAGGTGAAGATTAACAACAACAACAACAAAAAACTTTTTTTAAAAAGATGAGTTCATATAAGTATGGTCATTTCTCTCCAGTGGCATTCAGCAGAATTTTAATCCACATTAAGCATCTATGAAGTGATAAACTAACTGCACAAATATGACTTAAAGCTGTTTTGTCATACTCTTGCTAAAATACATTCCTCTAATTAACAAAACTATCACCATGATCAGTTCCTTAAAGACTGAAATTGGATTTACACTCATGTATATACTGCATCGATATAATGCTAACAGATTATTAACCACTGGTCTTAGGACTCCATGGAAGTGCTTTTATTTTATTTTATTTTTTGTCTAAACAGCTAAAATATTATGGCTTTTATCACTATGTATATCAAGTAATTTGATAGTATACTGACAAAAAATTTAAAATATAATATGTATTGGAAAATAGATCTCTCTCATTTCTAACAAAAACCATTTCTTTCCCTATGATGGATGTACACTTGTTATAAATATATACATGTTCTCAAGGATTAGAGATGGTCTTTTGCCCCAAGGGCAAATATGTCAGTTGTCATCCCCGGACTGTATATTTCTTGAAGGCAGGAGCCATCCACAAACTATGCACTTTTGCAACCCCTACAGTCCCCAGTTGAGTGTCTGGCACATATAAAGTACCCATTTACAGATTGAATGCTACTGAATTTTAATAAACAACATAACCATAAGCCTATCTTCCTTACTACTTCTTTGTATTTAATTAAGATGTGCTTTCCTAATTACTACCTTGCAGGATTAAGGGTCATTAGGAACCATGATTCATCCATCTCTGACCCAGTAGAAATATTTGAAATATTATTAGGTACAATGAAAGCCCATCATAATGGATGTGTTTCTAAGTGGAGATAGTGTATCTATATTAGTTGACTCTCACATGAGTATAAAATATTGATTTTATATACCACATGTCAAAATGTTACAGATTATATATATGTATAAATTGACTAGGTCAATTAGGGTTTTTCTTTAATTACCACATTGTGCTTTAATCTAAGAATACAATGTTATTAATAGTATATGCCTCTCCCACCAGAAATACAAATCAGGCATTTCATTGTGCCACAGATCTTTTAGTTTAGGTGTAAATATGACTAATATTCATGTTGGTTATCTTCTGAGATAAAGCACAAAGACAACACTCAAACTTTTAATTATTTAAGACAGTATATCAGTCATTATTAATCATTTAAGGAGAAAGTTTACTGTAAAATATTTCACTAATCTTGACATCTCTAATTACCTTCTCATGAATGATGCGAAGATTACATTTATGATCTGTGTATACTTCTTCAAAGAAATCTGAAAGGCTGTCTGTGACCTTCGGCTTACTTGTGAAGTCAACCTAAAATGACTTATCTGATGGCAACATCCATCATCTGATTAATCATTTAATAAAAATGTCTGTAACACTCAAGTGCTTAAAAATAAAATTGCATCAAGCTAACATGAGAGCTCTGGTAAGTCAAAGGAATTAAGCAGAAGGATGCTTAAATGTCATAGATTGTAATGTCAAATCTGACATGCTTCTGTCCTGCTGGGTTTTAGTCATTGAGCACACACTTGGTTAGCTATTCTCTTGTGAATTATGGCAGGATTACAGAGAATGCAAACACCTAACCATTAGAAATCAACATTTTTCTGTGCTGAGGATAGAAAAAATGTTTCATAATCTGATCTAATTTTTCCACATTGGCACTGTTTAGAAAACTTCACTCTGATTCTGAAGAAAAAAATACAGAGAACAGATGAACTGGAGTATCTGAGACTATAAACATTTTCAAACTTTTTTCTTGAACAAAAATAATTAATTTTTGTAGATTGGCCAGTGCCTAACTGGAATGTAAATATGAAGCTGACTGCTGTTTTTATTTGTCAGGTAGTGCCTTTGTAGTTTATTCAAGACTTTCATTCTCTGTGAATCCAGATAATTACAAAACTATAAACTTCAGGGATACTGAGGATCCAACTCTTCTCTGGCATTCCAGATAGTATGGAAGACACTCAATTGTTCAGCAAGGATTTGAACAGAAGGACATGCAAAGCACTTTTATGGTTGAGATGGAGCAGATGTTCTAGTGATGAGGAGTATACTTTAAACAGTGACACTACAGAACAAATCTTATGCAAGCTACTTTCTATACACAATATTATTGGAACTAGTAGATCACTTGTTCTCAATAGATGTGGGAAACAAATTTTCTCTGTATAATATCACTGTTTGTTTGAACTTAACTTGAATATTCTCCCAATGCATTTGTAGTCTGTTTCTATCATGCCAATCAAATGAATTAGTTTCAAAAAATGAATTGTATGGCTAATAACCACTTGTGTGCTCACAGGTAAAAATACAGATCAGAAGATGTATTATTCTGAGTATTAATCAAAGAAGCTAATAATATTTGATGAAGCAAATTCTTAAAATTCAAGACATCTTATTTGTCCTTTAATCTACTATCTGATCATTAGAAATGATTACTAAGAGTAGCTTTATTTATATGATAATCAAATTCACAAAAGCACTTAGGTATCTGTTGTCATATCTCCCTGTTAATATCAAAAGGAGACAGAATACTTCAAATCTAGCATGTCACAAAGAGATAAAGTTGAGAGAGAAAGAGAGAGAGAGAGAGAGAGGTGCTTACTAGAGCTCTTAAACACAAACTAGGAAAGCACAAAATAGAAAGGAGGAGAAAGGAGGAAGGAAGGGAGGGAGAGAGGAAGAAAAGGAAGGAAGGAAAGAGAGAGGAAGGAGGAAGAGAGCTTTATCTCCTCAGTCAGGGAGTAATGGGCCAATTATCCTTATAATGCATGGAAGCTGGACACTAACACAGTTACTCCTCTTGCTGTGTTCCTGATCTTCAAGAAAGGCACCAACCACCAAGAGAATAGTACTAACATGATTCTACTCTACAATCTAACACAGTGGTACTACTCAATCTTTCTAATGCTGCGATCTTTTAACATAGTTCCTCATGTTATGGTGATTCCCAACCATAAAATTATTTTCGTTGCTACTTCATAACTGTAATTTTGCTATTATTATGAATCATAATGTAAATATCTGTGTTTTCCGACGGTCTTAGGTTACCCACAGGTTGAGAACCGCTAGCAGGGTTGCCTAATAATTTTATGATTGGAGGTCACCATAACATGAGGAACTGTATTAAAGGGTCATGGCATTAGAAAGGTTGATCTAACATCTAGTAGCCCTACTTGTCACATCCCTGTTATGCCAAATCTCATGAAATACAACACCAAATTTTGTTGCTATTACCTTCTACATAGTCTTCAAATTGATCCATGTTTTTCCTCTTCTGCCACCAGCACTGTATTTGATTGGTATATTTGATTGGCATATTTCCAGCACAACCCACTAATTGGTTTCTGGGCTGCCACTCTGATTCCTCCCATTAAGGCGGATACATCTTTTCAACATGCAAACCTGTAACCTGGCGTCCTTGCTTAAAAAGCTTTGGTTGGTCCCTTTATTCTTAGAATAAAGACTAGCATTCTTATTATGGCCAGCCACGATGTGGCCCCACATACCCCTCCAGCATCTTTCTCCAGTTTCTTTGGGCTCCAGCCACAGCCCTCTTTGATTTGCCACTGAATCCCCTTACCACATGAGATTTCCATATTTTGCCTTTGCCTGGAATGCTACTCCTTCAACTCCTGCTTATTTATTGATTGGCAATCTTTTTTGTTTGTTTGTTTTTTAGAACATTTCTCATTATTTTAGTTCCAAAATCTAACAAAGTTTCTGGCACACAGTGAATCAGCATTATTATTATTTTTTAAATGAGAATAAGTTCTCAATGGGTCAGTAACAAATGGTTAAACAATAAATTGCTTATTTCCATTCACCAGAATCACTTTGATAAGAATTTGAATGATAAAATTAAAGTATTTCCAATTTTATGCTGAGCAAATTCAACCAGTTTACTTAAACTCCCTAGATTTTTTTGGCTTCTCATAGAAGTGGAAGTGACCACAATGAAAGAAGTGTATTGGTGTCTTCCTTAAGTTATAGAAGTATAAAATTTTATTGCTAAATGGGGCTTTAACCCAATTTTTTTATTATAGTTTCCTCATTAGGCAAGGAAGAGCCTTAGGAGATCTGTAAAAGTCACCCAGACAGTTAGTGACAGAGCAGGGATGAAAACCAGCCATTCTAACTCCCAGTTCAATGTTGTTTTTCCTACAACTATGCTGCCATTTCTAGGCTTTATGGCTTTATTTCACATTAGAAATTTGTGAGAATCTGTAAGTACCCATAATAGAATATCTCCAAATGGTTAATTTTGTCACTTCATTTAGAATTTCTGCTTTAAAATATTAAAGTAAATAGCAATATTTGACACTTGTATTGTATGTTTTAAATGGAGTGGGAGTACATGTTTTCATGGTTTCTTAATATTCTAAAGCTGATAACTTCTCCAGTTAAATCTGCTTGTCATAAACCAGTTTATAAAAACCCAAAAGATGCTAGGTTATGCGGAAGGAATGTAATGGATGGAAAAGCACTACTCATATCCAACCTCTTACAGTTGGCTCTGTGATGTTGGACTAACTTCCCCCTGTCAATTTCACTTTCCCCATGGTCTAAATCATGGGCTCTGTCAGTCTAGGGCTTCCATGATCCCACTAAGTCTTTGTGTGTGCGTATGTGAGTGTACATTTTTGGAAGGAAGTCGGTCCATAGCTTCTATGAGATTGGCAAAAGTGGGACACAAAAGGTTAATAATCTCTGCACTGATATCTGAAGTCCCCCTTGTTTTGAAATGTAATAAAGCAACAAATGTAATTATGATTTTAGACACAAAACAGGAATTATTGTAGCTATTAGTTTAACTGATAAGGTTATTTGAAAAACATATTCTGCAGAAAGAAGTACCATCATCAACCATACATTCAAGTATTAGCTGGAAGAACTTCACTAAAAACCTAGTCCAGATTTTCCATAATTAGCATCAATTGCCCCAGACAATGGAACTCCATGTGGAAAAAAAAAATCTAAATATGTCAGGTGTATAGTCCTGTCCTTTTTAATCAATGTTTTCATGATCCATCAAGGTAAGCTGGCACACAGGATCACATGGAGTGGGGGAACTCAGGGAAATTTGCCAGAAAATAGAGGTACTTTCTGGACATGTGTGAAATATCTGCAAACAACATATATTCTACCCTTATGGTGCTTGTATTTTAGAAGGGGAGAAATAAAATAAACAACATACATAAAAAATAACTTCTTTCCTGTGTTAGAGGTGATAATGCTTTGGCAAAAAAGAAGAAATAATAATAATGAGTAGGGGGATAAGGACTACCAGAGGTGCAAAGAATGTTGCCAATTTTAAACAGGTACAGGCAGACCCCATTGAGGTGTCATTTAACAAAGACTTGAGTAGCTGAGGGAGTTCGCCAAGTATCGCCAAGTATAAGCTCTAGGGCAGCGGTTCTCAACCTGTGGGTTGCGCCCCCTTTTGAGCTCCATCGACCCCATCATAAGGGTCGCCTAAGACCATCAGAAAACACAGATATTTACATTACGATTCACAACAGTAGCAAAATTACTGTTAGGAAATAGCAAAGAAAATAATTTTATGATTGGGGGTCACCACAACATAAGGAACTGCATTAAAGGGTCCCGGCATTAGGAAGGTTGAGAACCACTGCTCTAGGGGAAGAACTCTTCAGCCAGAGGGAGAGTCCAGGGCAAGGGTATGCTTGCTTTGTTCAAGGAAGAGCAAGGGGAGAAGCAAAATTCATTCTGCTGCTATGCTCATGAAATTAATAAAATTTCATCTTCTAGTAGATACCTCGTTTTCTATTACCTGGGTAAAATGAAAGTTATAATATCTTTTATATATTCATACTAGAGTCACAGTTGCATCAAAGAAGCAAAGTCAAAAATTCTTCTGAGAATTTTTAAATCATCTCGGAACCATGATGTCTGGTTGTTATGCACTTTAAGTAGCTCAGTTGCCACAAACATATTTCTGGCAATAAATTGTTACATTGCATTTTAAACATGTCATTGAAATGAAGATGATGTCATTAGAAAGAAATCAAGTAAAAGATCTTCATTTTGAAAAATTTAGAGATTGGGCACAAAGCGGTTTGTTATATTCCGACAGAGAGAAATTTCAAGATTCATAGCCTACATGAAAGCACCCATTCTTTCTGAAATGTCACTCTTCCTTTGGCATTTATTACATTGTTCATTTCATGAGCTTTCTTCCATAAAAATGGAACAATCACAATCATTATGCAGTCTTCATGGCATTTATTTAGGTTCATACTTCAAAAAACCAGACCCATGTAAAGGCTGTACTTTTGAATAGAGAGGGTCAGTCATCCCTCCCCATGTCAGCATCTTATTCCTGTCTAGAGCCTTGCATAAAAAGCACCATAACCTCATAAGCTTACAAGTACAACGTGAAATGTATGTAACCTTACCTTGCCCAATTGGTCCTTCCTGCCAAAGCCAGTGGCGGCTGCAATGTTCCCTGCTCCCTCCACTGTCCTCTGTGCAACTGCTGTCACCCCTGTTACCACCGCCTCTCCGACATTTGTCACTTGCTCTTTGGTCTTCTCAGCCACTGGGATAAATCAAGAGCAAGAACAGATTGAGAGATGGATGGAACAACAGCAACTTAAAACTAATTTTACTTACACTAGCTATCCAGTTCTCAGGATATACATTTACACATACCATAGAGAGCTGAAGAGTCAGAAGAAATGAAAGCTGTAGAGATTTCAAAGTGAGTGTAGAACCAAATATTGAATTTTTGCTAAGATATTTTGTTTTAATCACTAAAAGGTGCTTGAAGTTTATGATCACCAATTTAAAGCCATGACCAATTCGAGTTTGCTTTATATATTATTAAAGTTTGCATAAAGCTATGGTCGCAGGTGCAGTTACAGTTGTATCAGACTCGGCATAAAATACATTTCTTTATTCCAAATCCAGTGCCGTTTTTTTTTTTGTTACTCCTCACCTACGATATTTTTCCATCAATCTTTAGAAAGAACAGGATGGAGGAAGATGGGAAGGGAGAAAGAAAAATCAATGCAAGAGAGACACATTTAATTGGTAGCCTCCTGCATGTGCCGGATCAAACCTGCAACCCAGTTACGTGCCCTTGACAGAAACAAACCCACAACCCTTTGGTGCATGGGGTGATGCTCTAACCACTTAGTGATGCCAGCCAGGGCTCAGTGCCAATTATGTTATCTCATTCAAGAGGTTCATTTTCACCATACCTTTTGAGTCACATGACACACCCATATGCACACATGTTTCTCTTAGAAATAAACAGTGGAGTAAGGGATGGTTATGAGGAACCTTTGGCCCTCTCATAAAATTTTAGGTAGTTGAAATAGAAAGGTTTTTTAATATGATTAATTTTCAATAATTTTAATGGGAACAAGAGAGTCAGACATTAAATAAAATATGAAAATGAAGAGGTTTGCTCAACACACTGAAAATTCCTTTTCACAAAGCAAAATAAAATATTGTTCTTCAGATTTAAAAAAATAAGTTAAATATTTAGAAAACAGTATCAATAGTTTAAGGTTCTATTTAGAAGCAAAGATTTAATCTAATAGCAAAATTTCTCCAAGACATTATTTGATATAATTGCTGAACTATACATATTCTTATTGCTGAACTTTCCATATTCTCTGCATGCATTTTACCAATTAAAGAAAGCACAAATAAAAATGTTTGTTTTGATTAAATAAAGAGTTCTATGAAAGAGTGGCAAAAGACAAGATAGTCTGCTCTTTTAATAATTTCAGAAACAATGGAGAAACAAAACAACCCCTCATCATCTAAACTATAGCGTTTATGACCATAAACTGTAGGCCTTGCATGTCTTATCTCTATTTATGCAATGTTTGCTTTCTTTTTGCCCAATTCATTTTTGTCTGCCTTTTCCCCACACTTCAGGAATTTGGGGTTTGAGGTGATATTTTTCCTCAGGCTATATCCTAAGCAAATGGAGACACAATTGTTGTTATGTTTTGTGCCTGTACAAATCCTCTCCCGATAAGTCCCTGACTAGGAAACCAAGGAAGTTACACCATATCAGCTATTAAGTGCTAGTCGTATAGTTATAGCACAGATTTCATGTCACCAGTTGGGAGAAGCAGTGATTAAACAGGGTGGACAAAGCGATGGGGTTTCTGTATGTCATGGAAGCTCTGGTGGTCTGCAAGGACAAAGAGGCTTTCTCCTGATCCTGGGCAATGGGGGAGATAGACAAGTGACCCTGGAGTCTAACACCAGGAAGAGCACATAGCAGGTATTGCTTGATATTTGACTTTTGCCACTTCTGGGACATGACTGTTGCCTCCTAAGGAGTAATGGCTATTCACAATGCAAAGTTCAAATTTAAATGCCAGTGAAAAGCTGAACTGTAAATTTCATGTTTTTAAACATTTCAAGAATGTTGATCTGTTAAAAATAGTGAATTATGTTCTTTGGGTTGTCATTACCTCCCATCCTAAGAACCTGAATAGAAAATTTTGCTGATAATGAACATTTTCATGTTATAACTTATCTACTAGCTTGAAGTGATAATTCTTTGGCAAAAAAATAATAATAATAATAATTAAGAGGGGGGTGGGTTAGGCCTATCAGAGGTAAGGGGAATGGTGCCAATTTTAAATAGGTCCAGGTAGGCCCCATTAAAAAGGTGCCATTTAACAGACTGGAGGAGATGAGGGAGTTTTCCAAGTATATGATCTTGGGGAAGAGCTTTTTAGACAGAGGGAGAGCCCAGAGTAAGGGTATGCTTGCTTTGTTCAAGGAAGAGTAAAGACAAAAGTAAATTGTGATCTTTTTCCAGATTCATAAATCTTTTTTTGCCAGTCATAAAAATTTATTTTTACAACACCTAGGTAGTTAGTTATATACTAGAGGCCTGGTGCACGAAATTCTTGCATGGGTGGGGAGTCCCTCAGCCCAGACTACTCCCTCTCCAATCTGGGACCTCTTGGAGAATGTTCAGCTGTTGGTTTAGGTATCAGGCCTAATCCAGAAGTTAGACAACCCTCTCTGGGACCTCTAGCTCCCAACCACTCACTTAACTGCCCTAACCACTCTGCCTGCCAGCCTGATCTCTCTAACTGCTCTCCCCTGCCAACCTGATCCCCTTAACTGCTCTCCCCTGCCAGTCTGATCCCCTTAACTTCCCTTACCTGCTGGCCTGGTTGCCCCTAACCACCTCCGCCTTGGCCCCAGCCACTGTGCCTTTGTCCAGAAGGATGTTTGATCTAATTAGTATATTACCCTTTTATTGGTATAGATATATAAACCTTAATCTATTTTTATACATATAAACTGCATAGTAAAATGGATTTTGTGCTTTATTACATTTTCATTAGGTTTTATCATTGTCAGAATAAGTAAATTAGTTACATTATAAAATGACAGAGTATACATGTAACAATAATAAATACATTTAAAAAGATTTCTGTAGGACTTGATTTATCTAATGGATTTATCCGGTAACTTTGACCTTTATTTCCTAATAAGGTCTTTTAAACAAAGGATAAAAAGACAAAAGAAAAAGAAACACATTCCAATTGGTGCATTTTATATCTAATAAATGTTTTCTTAAAATACATTTATATTGATTTTTGGAGAGAGGAAGGGAGAGGGATAAAGAGATAAACATTGAGGAAAGAGGAATATCATCAATCAGCTGCTCCTGCACACCTTCTACTGGGAACTGAGCCCACAACCCAGGCATGTGCCCTTGGCTAGAATTGAAGGTTGATGCTCTATTCATTGAGCCAAACCAGCTAGGAATAATAAATGTGTTGTATTAAGGGAAAATATATTATAACCAGATCAAAAGGATACCTTCCTCCCAACTAATTATAGTCTAACTAGGGGTCCAGTGCACAATATCCATGCATGGGGCAGGTGTCCTTGAGCCCAGCCTGCTCCCTCTCCAATCTGGGACCCCCTGAGGGATGTCTGACTGCCTGTTTAGACCCAATCCACCCTCTCCTCTAACAATTCAAGACAGCTAGCTTCCAACTGCTCACCTGCCTGCCTTCCTGATTGCCCCTAACCACTTCTGCCTGCCAGCCTGATCACCACCTAACTGCTCCCCTGCCAGCCTGTTTTCCCCTAACTTCCCTCTCCTGTGGGTCTGGTCACCCCCAACTGCTCTTCCCTGCTGGCCTAGTCACCCCTAAGTGCCCGCTTCTTCAGGCCTGGTCCCTCCCAACTGTCCTCCCCTACTGGCCATCTTGTAGTGGTCATCTTGTGTCCACATGGGGTAGGATCTTTTGACCACATGGGGGCAGTCATTTGTGTGTTGGAGTGATGATCAATCTGCATATTACTCTTTTATTAGATAGGATAGAGGCCTGGTACATGGGTGGGGGCCAGCTGGTTTGCCCTTAAGGGTGTCCTGGATCAGGGTGGGTGTTCCCTTGGGACATGTGGTGGCCTGGGTGAGGGGCCTGTGGTGGTTTGCAGGCTGGCTATGCCCCCTGGCTATGCAAGTGGAGGCCCTGGTATGTGGATTTATCTTCTACAATTGAAATTTTGTAGCCTGGAGCAGAGCCAAGCTTTCTGTTCACTTTGTGGCAGCAGCCATTGAAACTTCATTGCCTTAAGTGGAGGCCTGGGACAGCCAGGGTATGCAGAAAGCTTGGCTTCCTCCATCACCTGGGGCAACCCACACCTCCTTCCTGCTCTCTCTGTGGCTGTAGCCATCTTGGATGGGTTAATTTGCATACTTGCTCTGATGGGCTGTTGGGCGTGGCTGTTGGGCGTGGCTTGCCCGTGTAGTGGAGGTATGGTAAATTTGCATATTGCTCTTTTATTAGATAGGATATTTTAAGTTGCTTATGTTTTCCTCCAAATGTACCAGTCTTTCCATTTTGGTTCATACAGCTTCATTTGACTGGAAGCTTTCATCCCTAAACCAAGTAGCTCTGTCTACTCAGCAAATTCATCATTTCAGATATATTTATTATATTTCAATGATTTGTTTCCCAGTATGTCTATCTACCTCCACTAGTGTATTTTGAGTTCATTAAAATCAGAGATCCTTTGTGTTTTTTTTATTTCTATTATTTCATAATAGATATTTAACAAATAATTATGAATCCATTATAAGGAATTATCTGTATATCTAATTTATACATTAACTAGATTTATCTTTGACTTTAACTAACTTAATAAAATTCCAGGAAGGAAATGTGGCACCAACTGTTAGAATACATATAGTAAATCTAACCTTTGACATTAAGCAAAATTATAAAGTTAAGATCTAGTTTTAAATTGGCATACAAATTAAAAAATTGAGAAAAATAAAGAAATTTATATTGTAAAGCAATTTAGTAAGAATGTTTAAATTTGAAAATTAAGTGTATTTGATATCATGTAGTAAATTTCAGTTTCTAAGAATCAGCGCTTTCAAAAATCTCAATAGAAAGTGTTTGACACCATACACTCAGGAGGGAAAAACTGACTAAGCTTATATCATAATTTATGTTTTGATCTTTAAAGCAATTTCAAAGATATCCTTCCATAAGTCCAGATTAAGTACACAATCATATTTTCCAATGTGACACATGAAGTTGGCAACAGAAATAATAATGTCCTGAGATAAAAAAGACAGGGTTAAAGGCTGAGTTTTCCAGGTTTTTATCTTGGGGTTAGCTAACTAGAAGAATATATTTTCCTTAGATATTATAGGTAGAAAACTCCTGGCCTAACTAAGTCAGAATATTCATATTCTATATTACTTCATAAATTAATCATAATTGGTCAAATCAGATTCACCATTCTTGACAGTTAAATATATTGTTTTGTTTATTTATAATAAATCTTTACCTATTTAAAATATTTAACAAGAATTAAAGATTAAACAGAACTGATATTTCCTTAGTCTGCTCCTCTGCAGGAACAGTGGTGCTTGACACTCTGAATGATTAGTGCCGAGGCTACACAGCTTGCAAGGCATTTTCCACATCATCCCTGGATATAGCCCATGGCGCTTACCTGTCGTTACACCATGGACCACTCCTTCCTTGGTTCTGGAGCCTATAAAGTCAAACAAATTCATAAATGTAAATCTCAAACTGAATTTACATGGCTAATAGCTCATTTTAAATACAACTAATCCAAAACAAAATTTCAATCTGTAGGATCCCATTTACAAAGATATCCTCAGGGCCAAAAGACCCAAGCCAAGGAATTCAGCTATCACTACAAAAGAAGGAAGGGCAGAGGTTCTTTCCAATTAAGTTTTAGCGCACATGATGACTTTTTATTCCATTGTGCCCCACTTCATATATCAACGTACAGAGGCGGGGGTGAGACAACACTGGGTGAGTGGAAAGATGATTTTGGATTCAGAACTGTGGCAGCTTTACTAAAGTCCAGAGCAACCAAGATTAGTTCACACATGAAACACAAGTAGAAGGGGGAGGGAAAGAAAGGATCAACATTTGTTGAACAACTATTATGTAAAAGTCATTTTATATATCATCTTATTTGACATTTGTTACATTTCTCATGGGTATATTATGCTCATTTCATATATGAAGAAATTACAAATAAACATTAAATGATTTTTCTAAAGTTGCATAGGTAATAACTGACTACAAACACATTCAAATCAAGGTCTCAATGACTCTCAAACTCTTTCCACTAAGCCAAGAAAACCTTTAGAGGGAATTGAGTATTTTATCATTCAAGTAACACTAGTTTCAAGATGGCAAAAGAGAAGAACTTCCTCCAAATCTGACCACCTTTTATATAAATAAATTATTAATGTTTTTATTAAAACTAATGTTGTTAAAATTTTATTTATAACTTCTCTAATATTAGCATTTTTAGTATAATTCATACCAGTTTTTTAATAAAATATTTTTGGAGAAAAACAACAATGGATTGGAGATTCACTATACTATACTGTAATTCAATCAGAAATAGAAGAATATAAAGAAATTAAGACAAAATATGTGAATGTTTAAACATATTTGGATATTTAGCTGCTTACCAATCTTTAGTTTTAATATGCACTGTTTTTCAAACCCTTACTAAATATGCTAGAAATACATGTAAACACATTTCAAATCAAAGGGAAAAAGTGTAAGGGAGCCTCAGTTTTCTTATCAATAAAATTCATACATAAGATTAATAAATAATCTCTGAGAAGCTGGTTCTTAAACTGGAGAATACAGCAGAATTAATTTGGTGGAAGATAGGTTTTTTGCTGATGACTAAGAGTCTCAAATACTCAGTAAATATCATGTACAGATATTTGCATTTTTAACAACCCTCATGATCTAAAGCAGGTAATTCATAGATCAAATCTGAAAAACACTGGTTTGAGACAATTTCTAGTTATAAATTTATGTAAAATTTTAGAAGTACACATTCATGATTTTAATAATATGATGATCGATAAGTTGATTTAAATAAATATACAGAAAAATATTGAAAATGCTCATTAAATGTATTTATGAAAATATATCAATATGATATTAAATAAAATTTGCATGGATCGTATTTAAATTACCATTATGCAAAGCATTCAAGGAAATTTTCAACATTTAATAAAATTATTTACATATATTTAAGAACTTCCAATTTTGAATAAAAATAAAACATAAAGGAGCATTTGAGATCTTGCTCCCCAGCATATGTTATCAATTTTGGCTCAAATAGATTCATAGAAATTCTCAAAAAAAAACACACAAAACAAACAAAAAACAAAAAACTATAGTTTTGTACTTAAGAACATAAACTCTGGATTCATATAAATGAAATTGTGCAGGTGTTAAACATGTTTCAGAATATAGAACAGTATTTTATTTATATACAAATGCATACATATACACACATGCATACATACAGTGTGTCCCAAAAAATTTATACACATTTAACATCTGATAGCTTACTTGTGAAAATGAAATGCATTTTAATAAAGACTGCTTTTATAATTATTCAAAGTGTATGTATACATTATATATGATGGTGTGTGTATGTATATGTGTATGTGTATGTGTATTTTTCAGGCAATGCTCCCTTTAAATAGTATTATGAAATCATAAAATCACTATGCACAAGCTGAATTGAAGTTGTGGAATGTGATCTTAAAAAATCAATAATAAAAATTACAATTAATCAATTAATCAGTGGTAAAAATTACCATTGTTCTATGACTTTTACTATTTTTTGTTAAAACATTAAAAGCTCTTAGTCATTTATAAATGCACAGAGGAATAAAATTAGTAAAACTAATATTCACTTAGTATATTATAATTTAATACATTGAGAATAAATGTTTTATTTATTTGTAAAAAAAATAACAAGTAGTTTTAACACTGTGTGTATTCTTGCTGTCATTGTATAACTTCTTATATGGAGCAACATATTTCCTAAATCTTAGTTGTGAATTTGGATCAATTTCTAAAATGTTACCCTTTGTACTTTCAATGTCATCATATGTCTTTGTTCTTTTAAAGTGAGGTGTTTTTGTGGACCACTTCCTCTCGGGCATCTTTACCTTATTCATCACAACCGCTTTGATGTGCATGTCGATACTTTCAACTTCAATAAGTTCCCCTGGCTGCATATCTAGAGTCTCTTGAACTATAGCGATGTCAATATTCCCACAGCCAGCCATTTCATCCATAAATAAATGTATGTTTGAATCAAATTTTACTTCCAACATTTTTCATTTTCTTTGCTACATTTGTATCATTTAGGGCCAATTTCCTAGCTTAATTATGCATTTTTGTAAAATATCACATAGATGTAAAATAACCATGAGCTTTGCTGTCTGTATGAACTGACTAGCACATGTGTCCAATATGACCAATCACCAATAGGCATTGAAAGAAGCCATGTGATTTGGTCATGTATCAGTTATTTATATAGTGACCTGTGGACTGAAGAGCTAGGAGCAGGGTTTAGATTTTATGCAGTCACTCACAGTTCATGTGTTGTGGTAACAGAAATTTGAACGGTGTTGTTAGGGACTCATGATATTTAATTAACTGTGGTTTCTGAATCTATGTATCCTGGAACTATATTAAGTGAAAACAGCCTGTATTTGAGAGAATATTTCTAATTACTAACCACCTGTCACTCTTTGCAACCCATATGTTCAAAAATGACTAGAAAGAAATGTTTAACAGTCTGTAGTCTTTTCTCTCTTCTTCAGTAGTACCTGAGAATTTGGCCTTTGGCTAAGTCATGTAATATATCCTGAGTCAAAGATAGATGAGAATCTTGATAATATTGCCTCTTATCAAACAATTATTACTGTTAATTATTTATTAGAATCTAATAATTAAGCTTTAATTGGTGAGTAACCAGTAATTTAAAAAATATTGCTACAAAATAGGTGCCAAGCAGCTATGTGACTAGAAAAATATGAAAGCTGAAAGGATATAAGTACTAGTAGCTGAGGTGGCCTACACACATCCCATTCTCTCCCTCAGTTCACAAAATTGCAGAGTGAAAAGGCTTAGAAGTAATGACTGATTGCCAGAACTCAACTATGCTGTTCATGTTATGTTGACTTTATCAACATGGTGCAGGTGAGACATATTGTGAGAATTTTATAGCTAGCCATACTCACAGCCACTACTGCTTAGTAAGCAAAGTGTTGTTAGGACACTTTTAAAGATTATTTTCTTCATTTACTGTTATAATACTTATTATAAAAAGAGAACCATCTGCTTTTGAATTTGACTCTCAGTGTATTTCTCAGCCATTTGATTGAGAATATCTTCTATTAAATTGAAATATATTGATTAAAAACTTGTGTATATCACTCAAAAAGAAAAATCATAAAAATAACACTGATGCTTATGATAGTTCTTTAATTAAAAGATAGTTCCTGCCCTATCTGGTTTGGCTCAGTGGATAGACTGCTGGCCTGAGGACTGAAGGGTTCTGGGCCCATCCCTGGGTTGTGGGCTTAGTCCCCAGTAGGGGACCAATCTTTGATCAATGATTCTCTCTCATCATTGATGTTTCTCTCTCTCCCTCTCCCTTTCTTTCTGAAATCAATAAAAATTTTTTTTAAATGTTAATACTATAAAGTATTAATTGCCAAAAGTATAATACTATAAAGAAAAAAAATTACTTTCTCATGAAGTTTATGAAAACAGTGTGCAAAACTTTTTTAGCCACAGTGAAATTAGAATATTTTCTTTAGTCACTTCCAATTTTCCAAACTAGTAATTGATAATTAGTTTTATAAAGATAAAAATATATGTTGACTAAGTAATTATTCTGTTGGAGAACTTAATTTGATAATAACCAAGGCTCCTTCATATAAAAGTATGTTTTACAAAAATCCTCAACAAAATATTAGTGAATCAAACACAACAATATATAAAAGAATTAAACACCAGAACCTAGTGGAATTAATTTCAGGTATACAAAGGCTGGTTAAACATTTGAAAATTAAAGTAATTCATCATATCCATGTTTAAAAGGGAAATCACATAATGATAACAACAGATGCAAGAATATATTTGATAAAATGCAAAATTCATGAAAAATATGATAAAATTCATGACAAAAACTTCTAGTAAACTAGAGAGGGTAACTTCCTCAACTTGATACAGAATATTTATAAGAAACCTACAGCTAACATTATATTTCATGATAAGAGATCTACAGCTTTCCTACTAAGACCAGAAATAAGGCAAAGATATCCCTCTCTCATCAATCCTTTTTAACATCATGCCGGAAGTATAAGCTAATGCAGTAAGATAAGAAAACAAAATAAAAAGTATATAGAATGTGAAAGAAGAGAAAAACTGTCTTC
This sequence comes from Lasiurus borealis, assembly GCA_004026805.1. Taxonomy (NCBI): domain Eukaryota; kingdom Metazoa; phylum Chordata; class Mammalia; order Chiroptera; family Vespertilionidae; genus Lasiurus; species Lasiurus borealis. The sequence continues at coordinate 7,256 of PVJN01022226.1, read as the reverse complement.
ATTCACAGATAACATGATAGTCTATGTAGAAATCCAAAATAATAATTTTAAAAAATAACTCCTAGAACTAATAATTAATTTTAGCAAGGTTGTGGATATGAGGTTAATAAAAAAAAGTCAATTACTTTCTTATATACTAGCAATGAGCAAGAATAATTTGAAATTAAAAACAATTCCATTTACATTAGCACCATAAAAATAAAATTCTTGGGTATAAATTCAACAGAAAATATATAATATCTGTATAAATTTTGATTAACAAAATCCAATAACTAAATTAATATAGAGAAACTATTGGCCCAGTGCATGTATTCATGCACATTGAAAGGACATTAATTAGAAGGTGGCCTGCAGAGCGGGACTGGGGAAGATAGGCCAGACATGCCCTGGAGCCAACCTCCGGTGGTCCCTCACTGGCTGGCTGAACCAGGGGTGGTACCACAGCTTGAAGGGCATCTGTGAAATGAGATGGTCCCTCCAGCAGGCAGGGTCCCTCTGCCTGGCCTGCAGGGATTGCAATATCCCCCCGAGGAGTCCCAGAGTGCAAGAGGGCACTCTGCAAAGTTGTAGTCACTCAGCAGCTCCTGCGATGAGAATTTTCCCCCTTATGGTCAGTGCGTGTCATACCTACTGGCTGATCAGAGAGTTGGTTGGTCATATATATGTGTGTGTGTGTGTGTGTGTGTGTGTGTGTGTGTGTGTGTGTGTGTGTGTAGAGAGAGAGAGAGAGAGAGAGAGAGAGAGAGAGATTCTTTGGTCATTAATAGGAAGACTCAATATTGTCAATATGTTAGATGTTCCTGACTTGATCTATAGTTCAGTTCAGTCTCAATCAAAATCCCAACAAGTTATTATGTGGATACTAACAAAAAGACACTAGTTTATGTGGAGAGACAAAAGGTCCAGAATAGCCAATACAATATTGAAGGACAAAAACAAGTTAGAGGACTGACACTATCTGACTTCAAGCCTTACTAGAATGCTAGAGAGTGGTACTGGCAAAAGAATAGACAGAGAGATCAATGAAACAGAGCCTTAAAATAGAACTGCATAAATATAGTTAACTGATTTTTTACAATGGCACACAGGCAACACAATGAGCACAAATAATTCTTTCAAGAAATGACCCTGGAACAGCTGGAAATCTACATGTAAAAACACAAAACAAAAACAAAAAGAAATCTTGACAGAGACTTTACACCTTTCATAAAACAACAATATTAAAAACCCTCAAAAGGTATTATAGCTCAAATGTAAGATGTAAAACTATAAAACTCCAAGAATGTAACATAGGAGAAAACCTCCATAACCTTGAATATGGCAATGACTTTTTAAATACAACACTGAAGAGACAATCCATGAAAGAAAAAAATCAATGAACTAGGCTTCATTAAAATTTCTGCCCTGGGATAAATAGAGCACAGAGGATTTTTAGGGCATTGAAATTACTCTGTATAATACTATAATTATAGATACATGTCATTATACATTTGCCCAAACCTATATAATGTACAACACCAAGAATGAACTATCAGATAAACTACGAACTCTGGATTATAATACTCTCTCAATTAATTAATTAATTAATTGTAACAAATATACCACTCTGGTGAGGGATATTGATAATGTGGGAAGCTATGTATGGATATGGTTAAGGGGTACATAAGAAACCTTTGTTTCTTTTTCTCAATTGTGTTATGAACTTAAAACTGCTCTAAATTATAAAGTGTTTAAAGATTTTAAAGTACGCTTTGTTACTCATGTTTTGTTTTAACATGACATTCTCACAAAAACTCTGCAAGGTAATTACATTTGTCTGAATTGTATTTTTACAAATGAGAGAAGTGGTACTGATAATCATACATAACTTCCCTAGTATCCTAGGCAGTAGTCGGCAAACTCATTAGTCAACAGAGCTAAATATCAACAGTACAATGATTGAAATTTCTTTTGAGAGCCAAATTTTTTAAACTTAAACTTCTAATGCCACTTCTTCAAAATAGATTCCCCCAGGCCATGGTATTTTGTGGAAGAGCCACCCTCAAGGGTCCAAAGAGCCACATATGGCTCACGAGCCACAGTTTGCCGATCACGGTCCTAGAAGTAATAACTGGTGTAGTCTGGACTAGAATTTAATTTTGTCTAATATAAAGTTTTGGTTCTACTTTACTAGGAGTCAGAAAACTACAGCCTACAAGCTACATAAACTCACCACCAGTTTTGGTAAGAATAAAGTTTTATTGGAACATAGTCACACTAAGTATTGTCTATGGCTTCATTCACATGACAACAGCAGAGCTGAGCAGTTGAGACAGAGATATTATGGCCTAAAATGTATTTATCTAGACCAGTGATCGGCAAACTGCGGCTCCTGAGCCACATGTGGCTTTTTGACCCCTTGAGTGTGGCTCTGCCACAAAATATCATGGCATAGGCGAATCTATTTTGAAGAAGTGGCATTAGAAAAAGTTTTAGTTTAAAAAATTTGGCTCTCAAAAGAAATTTCAATCATTGTACTGTTTGGCTCTGTTGACTAATGAGTTTACCGACCACTGATCTAGACATTTACATAAAGTTTACCAACAGTTGTGCAATACCGTTATATCTTCTCATGTTACCTGTCATACTAAATTCTGTGTTTGAGTTCAACTTTTAATTAGATGATAACTAATAAGTAATTTCTAAAACATATTATATGTTAGATACCACAATAGACACTGAAGTTGATTTTTAAAAAAATATGACATGTAAACGAATTACAATTTTATATAATAATCTTAGAGTGAGTAACAGAGTCTCTGAAAGTAACATTTTATTTGTCCAAACTCATAGTTAACAATGAAAAGAAAAAGTTTTCCAGATAAGAAAAACCTGTTCATTACCTAGAAAAGAGCAAATGTATTAATTTAATATTTAATAGTTTTTCTGGACTCACTAAAAACTAATCAAGTGAATGTTATTATTAAAAAGAAACATTTAAAGTTGCTAAGTTATGAAGTAACTGAAACCAAAGAATATTTTACGCATGTAGTTGCAAAACTTGGAAAACTGAGGACCACTATATTGATTACATACCTGCATGTCACTGATTCAGTATTACAAATTCCACCTAAAAAGACATAATTTACACTTCACAAGAAAGAACGTGAAGTTAACTTATCAATTTTGTTCTCTTGTAACACTTGAATTCAGTGAGTTCCTGAAAATATGTTCTAAGATCATATAAGTAATTAAACTGAAGGTTTGTGTTAAGATCAATAATATAAGAGTCTATAAGCCATGAGAAAAAGTAATATGAGAAACATTCATAAAAATCATTCCAAGACTTCCTTTTCTCCAGCCCATTCATATCAGACAGTGTAGCATTCTTTCACCCCACAGATGTGGGCAGAGAACTCTACACCGCTCAAGAGGCTTATTTCCTACCTTCCTGCTCCTCCTATGGAGACTGTGGAGGAGCACAGAGGAGAAAGAGGAGAGGTGGAATGGGCAGTGCGTGCATGTGTGCACTCGTGTGCGCTCATGTGCATGGATGCGTTTGTGTCCCTGGGGAAGAGTGTGTATATATGTGTGTCCGTTCCTTTCCCAAAGAATCTAAAGTTTGTAAAATAACATACAATCTAACATAGTTTAAGATAAGAAAAACAGAGTCAAGGTCTTCATGAATACTCCAAGGTGTGGTTTTAGGGAAAGGTACAAATGATAAGCATCAATCTGATTACTTATTCTGTGTATCATTTGAGAAATGAACTACATAAATGCCTCGGAGATGTTAATAGCAGCCCTCAAGTACTTTCTTGAGCTCTCAAGTCTCCAGCTTGCCAGGTGATCTCAAGGAATCACTCCACCAAAGACATTTCTGTCCTTCCCTTTTCTGGTCTGTGGTCAGGTACCTCAAGACCATACCAAATCTTATTTTTTTTAAAAAGAATACTCTAAGATTGGCAAATATTCTTCATAATGACAAAAGAAACCAAAAAACACACCCTTGATTTTGATTCTTAAAAATATTCTTGATCACATATTAAAATACTGATTTTTAAAAAAATCCTCAAAAATAGTCACTTATGCACATAAACATTTTTTAAAAGAAACAAACAAAAAAAGTCCTTGGAATTATTGCAAAATTCAGTAAGCTGGGGGGAAAAACACACAAAAGATTACACTAACTTTTTACTATTAGTTCAAATATAAACATTTACCTACCCACACATAACTGACTCAATCCTTCCTTTGGACAAGTGATGACGCAAAAATGAATCAAGGGAGAAATATCAGAATTTGAGCATCAATCATCTTAACTCATCAGACATAAAGAAATAGTAAAATGACCCTGGGGCTCACCTACCTACATAGAGAACACCCTCTTTTGTCTTTCCTGCTGCTTCTGCCACACCCTGTTTGGTTTTCTCAGCAGCTGCCACGACTCCCTCCTTGGCCTTTGAAAGTCCTTTCATGAATGCATCCATGGCTGATGAATTCCTTCACACCACCCTGCACAACACAAAATACACGGCGAATGAGAACTTTGCGTAAAACACCAGAAATACCCTGAAAGGTCAGTAGAACTCCCAAAAGTGTGAGGCTCTTTGAAGTGTACCCTTATTTCAACCAGTGGACAAAGAAGCCTTTTTTTTTTTTTTTTAGCTTTTGCATTAAAAATTGAGCATACCCCATCCATCTTGGCTAGTACAAGTCTAGCTGCCTAAACATGGATGGGGATGAATCATCGCCACAGCTGGTCTCACTGCATTTCCCAAGGGGAGTTAGTAGCATGGAAAGACGGACCCCTCTTTCAACTTCTTCCCGGGGTCCACAGGGTGACAGTGTCCGCCAGAAGTGCGTTTCTGCAGACAGGTCACAGGAAGAGAAAAGGGGGGAGCTGGAGGCCTGGGCTCAGGGGCGCCCTGAAAATGAACCCTCGAAGGGGTCTTACCTGGCAGATGGGGAAAGGGGAGGGAAGAGCACGGCGCGCCCTGGGTGTGGCTGAACCCCAGGCCAGCGGGGAGCGCACCCGCGCCAGCTCTAATCCGCCCCACCACCCGCCCGGCCCCGGGCTAATCTCCCCCGAACAGGCGGCGGCTGCGCCCGGGGACCGGAGCCGCGCGCCGGCCTCCGGAGGGGGCATCCTCGGAGCTCGCGCCCTCCCGCTCCCGCACCTGTTAACCCCTTCACCTGTTGACTCTCCCGGGCTGCCCTGGCATCTAATGAGGTGCCGCACGCAGCAGGTTTGGGGCGAGAACTGAGAGGGAGGAGGAGCGGGGATGTGTGTGGGGGAGACGGTGTTGCAGGTGAGAGAGAGAAAGTTGGATGCTCGCGCTCCCTCCGGCATCCTCGCTTTCCCCCCAAGGAAAGGAGAGGCGGCTCTGGGAGGAGCCTGGCTGCCCAGCCTGGGAGAGGAAGGGCGGAAAGGAAAGCCGGGTCCGCTCACTTTCCTCAAACCCAGCAAGAGACAGAGGCTCCCCGCGGGGTCCCCCGGCCGCGCCGCCCCGGCCAGGCTCCGGCCACTCCGCTCCCTCCAGGCTGCGCCAGGGTGACCCGGCCGCCCCTTCAGAACCACGGTGCTCACCTCCGTCCCGCCGCCGCCCGGACGCCCCACTGCCCCTCCCCTACCCAGTCCAAAATATTTAAACAAACCCCCAAACAGGGTTTCAGGGGCAGAAGGGGTGGGACCGGGGGCGCACCGGAGGGCAGAGGCGGCCCCCGGAGCGGGGTGGTCCCCGCAGGAGGCTGCGGGCGGCACCACGCAGGGAGGAGAGGCTGGGGGTTATGGTGGTAAGGGGCGAACCCACGAACCTGTCGTCGGAGTGCCACTCCCTGTCCCCAGCACCGGAGGATCCCAGCGACCCAGACGGGGGTCGGAAGGAAGGCAAGGCGCGGCGAGAACGCGAAGGATGCTGAAGGCCAGGCTCGGACCCGCGTCTTTTTCCCAAAGCCCGCACACACCTCACCCCGCGTGGCCGCTCTCCCGGTCGCTCGTCCCCTCTCTTGGGTCCCTTCTCGCCGCCGGGACCGTCCCCGTCCTCCTCCCGCCCCCCCTCCCTCCGCCCCTGCGCTCGCCGCCCCCGCGGCTGATTTGTCAGCGCCTCTCCCCGCCCCTCGCCCCGCGCCAGCTGCCTCCCGCGCCGGCTGCATCCACGCCGCTCCTCGGGTGCGGGTGGGGTTGGGGGTTGCGGGAGGGGGTGGAGGGGGGAGAGGTGGGGTGGCTGCACCTCGGCTCCGGGCAGAAAGGTGGGGGTGTTTTGCGCTTCCCCTCAAATGCAGGGTCACGGGGACTCTGGTGGCTGTGGCTGTGGAGCGGCGGAGACTGGGCTGAGATCTTCCCCTCCTTCTGCCTTTCCTTCTGCCCCCCCTCACCCCCCCACCGGGGACCCCGGCGTCAGAGCCAAGCTGGGGGCGTGAGGCCTGCGGTGGGGGTGGGGGGTCCCACCTGCGAAAGGTAGAGCCGCGCTGCCGGGAGCGGCTGGGGAGGCAGGGGGCTCCGAGAGGCGCGCCCCTGCGCAGCGCCGGGAGCACGCCCCCCTCGGAGCGCTCCCACTGGAGGAATGAATGGTCGTAGGGCCCCAGGTTGGAGATGCTTGTGCTCACACATACCCCGGGTTTTTGTGGGCTCCGAGCCTTGCCGGCGCCTGAAAGGGCCCCGCGGGTGGAGCGGAGCTTGGCACGCGGGAGGCACAGGTGGAGGGGCGGGCGGAGGCGCGCCAAGCCCTCGTCCCACCTCCCCAGCCTGGCTCCTCTCGCATCTGCCAGGCTCCGGTCTTCCGCTCCGCTGGGCCGGGCGTAAAGGGTCCCCAGCCGTCGAAACCCAGCGGTCCTCAGGCTCTTCGTTCTCCAAAGGGACTCTCCTTCCCACACGCAGGTGCCTGCGTGCAGGAGGCGAGTCCGGCCTGGGTTTATTCTCCTGGACCTTCATACCCAGTGGCCCCTTCGCCCCTCCTGAAGCGGAGAAGGGGCGCACCTCTCACCCTTCTGACTCCCCACTCCGGTCTGCCCGGGAGCTGACCACCAGCCACCCCTTCTCGCCCACAGGCCCGCAGACACGCACGCGCGGGTTTCAGGACGAGCATTGCATCGCTTCACACGTTTCCACCGCTTTCGGAGCTGGAGGGAACACAGCTGCTCCCCATCACACCAGCCTGGAGAGCCAAGCTCCTCCCTCTCACCAAGGCCGTACTGGCTTCGCCTGGGAGGAGGATTTTAGCATGGGGAGAAAATAAAAAACAAAAACCAACCAACCAAACAAAAAACAATTCTGC
>PVJN01022225.1:0-33683 GCA_004026805.1 Lasiurus borealis | reverse complement strand
GCCCGCAGTGTCTCCAGACCGCTGCCTTTCCAGTTCCCCTGCTCCCCTGCGTACCAGGACCACACGAGTCTAGGTCTCCAGGGTTTCGCCCGAATCAGGGGCCCAGTGGACTCAGAAGTGGCAGAGTTGGGAGGGTCTGTCTCCCGCCCAGTCGCAAAAGCCAGCGGCAGAATCAGCAATCTGTCCTCAGTGTGGCGCCAGCGCTCTGTGTGTGCGCGTGCGTGACCGGGACCAGACCCTCCTATCTTTTGCGACTCCCCTAAATTTCCGTGCACTTCTCCCTTTTCACAGTCCAAACTCCCCCCGTATGAGTTTCAGCTGGATCTGGGGTCTAGCGTCGTAGGATAAGGGGTTCAATGCTGTTGGGAGTCTCCGTTTCCCTCCCGTCAAAGAAAGCCAGCCAGGTACTCGGGCACCCGCTCTCCCAGCGCGCGCGTCTCCGTACCTCAGCTTTTTGCAGTTCCTCTGGGTGTCTGTGTGCCCCTCTCTTTCCTTCTAGCTGTAGAACTTCCACTCAGCCAGCTTTCCTGTGGTTCTGGATGATGTCTGTTCTGTTTTTTAGTTGTAGTTTTGAAATTGTTGTGCGAGGCAGCAGTGTAGGTGTTTACCTATGCCGCCATCTTGGCTCTTTAATTTTTTTTCCTAGAAGCTTCTCTAGCTATTTTTTCTTACCTTATCTTCTAGCTCACTAATGTCGTCCTCTGCTTCTTCTAGTCTACTTTTGATGCTTTCTATTGAGTTCTTTACAGCAGCAATGTCACTTTTCATTTCTTCTTGATTCTTCTTCATTTCCTCTTGATTCTTACACATATTGTCAATTTTTTTTCTATTCTTTTCTTTCACCTTATGACCATTTCTCTGAATTCTTTTTCTGAAAGTTTGCTTGCCTTTATTTCGTTTGCTTCCTTTTCTGGTGATTCCTGCTTTTCTTTCATATGGAAGCTATTTCTTTGTCTCCCCATGTTCTCTCTTCTCCAGGATGTCTACATAGTTCTCTCTCTCCTGTGTTGATTTAACGGCACAAAATACAACACAACAAGGCACTGATTGCAAGTGTATTCACCATATTACTAATCCCAAATGAAGGTGACCACCAGAGAAAGGCGAATTAGATGATAAGAAAGAAAGAAGAGGAAAAAAATTTGAAAAAATGAAATTGGGAAAAGGAAAAAAAGAGAGAGAAAGAGAAAAGTCAGAGAATAATAAATAAGAGCAGAAAAAAAAACTATATATATATGGGGAGAAAACTTCATTGGAATGGCCACTAATCCCACCACATGCCAGCAACACGTATCTGGAGATGAATACAAACTACAAACAACAACTAATATCAAGTAAGGTGGGGGAAGACAGAAGCAAAAAGCTAACAGGAACAAAATGAAACAAACAAAAAAAGAAAAAGTGAAACAATCTCACAGATAAGCCTAAAAAAATCGATATAATCAACAATTAAGCAAACAATAACCAAAGGACAGAGAGAGAAAAAATTAGATTTTGAAGAAAGAGAAGAGAGAGCTGTGTATGGACTTGGAGTAGGGGATTGGAAATTAGATATATAATTAGGGTGTAATTTTAACAGAGGGTACAAAAAAGGAATAGGGAAAATCAAAAGCAGAAATAGCATAAGAGAAACAGGACAACAAAAGGGAAAAATAAGGAAGAAAGTGATGTTATAAAGGTGAAGTTGAGATAAAGTAACATACTAAAAGAAAGATGAATATAGAATGTAGAACACTAATACCAAAGTCAAATAGAGAATAAAATGACACTTTTTTTTAAAAAAAGTAAAATAGTAGTAGTAATAATTCTGATTGAAAAACAAAAATTTAAGAATTAAAAAGGTAAAATCAAATGAGGAAAAAAGAAAAAAAATAGTTTCTTAAGTAAAGGCTGAAAAAAATAAAAATGTGCAGTAGTGAATGTCATTCACTTCCTCTACTGTTCTGTTTGGCATGCCTCTTTTCTAGTCAGGGCAGTATTGAAGTTCCCTGCATTCCGCTGCTCTTCAGTGTTGTAAGCCAGTCCTGATTTTTAAGCAGGCAGTTTATTTGTGTTGACATAAGAGTCAATTTGCGATTCAACCCCTCGGTGGCAGTGTTTCTGGTATGACCTCTGGGTCTATAGGTCCTCTCTAGCTAGTGCTTAGATATTGTTTTCCCTGTGGCACTCAATACCGGTTTGTGGGAGTGGGTTGCCCCAGAGCTGGTTCTCTGATGGTTATTCCCCACTCTGATCCCCAGGTTCCAGAAAAACAACTTTTCATTGCTGTCTCTTAGAGTGTCCCCAATTGGGTGATCCTATGTATTGGGCTTTGTAAATAGAAGCAAGGATATAAGAGGTGGAAACATAAAACAGCCAGAGTTACGTGTGTGAACTCCAGGGCTGCATGCAGCCCACAAACTTTTAAAAATTTTAGGTTGTCCTTTTGTGCCCAGATCAAAATTGGTTGTTTTTTAGAGTTTCCTTCTGTTAGTAGCTCTGAGGACCCACTTCCACATTCACAGATCACCAGGCTGGGGCACCTGAGGCTGCATCCCCGCCCTGGCAGAGCTTGATGGGAAACCGCAGCCAGCCCCAACAGACACGGATTTTTCTAGGTGCAACTTCCCCAGGTCTCCAGCTCCCACATGCATGTTTCTTTCTCCTGCCGGGATCCCAGACCTCACCTCTCTCGGAGAAATCTGACTTTTCCACGGTGGAGTGTAGAGCTCCTCTGAATCCGCGTGCTTGAACCACTTGGGAACGGGTGTTCTTGGGTTCAAAGTTGTTCAGTGGGTGCCCTAATTTTAGATTCCCCGGGCTTTTCAGGCTTCTGATAACATCCACTTTTCCTTCAAAATGGCGCAGTCTCAGCATCTGAGCCTGTCACTCCAGTCTCTGCGTCCAAGCCTGTCACTCTGGGAGGGAACCCAGAAGCAGTGGGGCTGTCCGGTCAGTGAAGCCCTGTCTGACAGTCCCCCACAGTCTCCTGGAGTATAGCTGTCCCTCAACTCACCAAACAAGCACTCACCGTGTGACTACACTCTCTCCCTTTGTTTTCTCACATGCACAATATCTTGCAGTCTGCCTTCCTATTGACAACCATCTTCTCAATAATGACTTTAAATGTCCATTTTGAATTTATTCTTGTGTGTGGTGGAAGAAGGTGGCCTAGCTTCATTTTTTTTTTCACGTAGCTGTCCAATTTCCCAACACCATATATTGATTAGATTATCTTTGCCCCATTGTATATTCTTGCCTCCTTTGTCAATTGTAAATTGACCATAAAGGCATAGGTTTATTTCTGGGCTCACTGTTCTCTTCCATTCATCTGTATGCCTGTTCTTATGTCAGTACCATGCTGCTTTGATTACTGTAGCCTTGTATCTTAGATTTTCTTCTTTCTTAACATTGCTGTGGATATTTGGAGTCTTTTGTGGTTTCATGTAAATTTATGGATCATTTGTTCTACTTCTGCAAAATATATCATTGGTATTTTGATAGGAATTGTGTTGAATATAGAGGTTGTTTTGGGTAGTATGGCTTTGAGTATTTTCTGATTAGATATGGATCATACAAAAAACCTCATACACTTTATGAGTAAGAAACAATTTATAGAGTCATATGCCTGCATATTAAGTAGAAAAACAATAACTAGAAATTTATTGTGCACTGATTATGTGCTTAGAACTGTGCTAGATGCTACTACCTTAAGAGAAAAAATAACCAAACCAAAGGCAACGTTCTTCATTTCTTGACTTTCCTACTCTGAATTACTAAATCCATGAAAGTAACATCTCTCATTTGGCAATAAGTTATATTGGTGTCTTGGGTACACTTACTTTTTCCTTTTGTCAACTTCAAAGACTGCATCAGTCCTATGGTAAAGTGAAAAGTAAAGTGAATCTATCCCAGATACAGACAACTGATGGAAATCTCATTTAGGGGCAACAGGGCAGGAGGGGAGTTCCTTATAATCACAAGATCATCCAGCCACTGTATAATAAGCACACACAAAAAAAACCTATTGTGGTTAAATTAGAAATACTTCCAGGAAGGGAATCAAAATAATTTTCATATTTGTTTCTTGCTCTAATGCTGTTTTCATAAGAGGGATAAAAATTTTGACTTCCAAGGCTGAAGGTATTCACCTGTTCTAGAAGTATGATGTTGCCATCTTAAGTTCTAGCTAATGCTTCTGCAAAAGTTGTGATGAAATATCCTGAAAATAGTTGTAGAGACTGATCAAATGTGCTAAAGTTTTCCTCCTATTTTGGGCTGCCAGGTTTCAAATTGAAAGGGGAGGCTCAGCACTGAATCTAATTTTTAAAAGTGCCTAATGGAGTCTTAGCTTTCCAATAGATAATCCATAAAAATCTTTATTAAAATGTTAATCAGAAGTATTTTCTTATTCAAGATGGTTAATTATTCCAGGTAAAATACATTCATTATAATATAGTGGCAGAGAAAAATTACAAAACAGTCTTGAATTTATAAATTGAAGTAAGGTATTAGTAGATTGGATGATTCTTTCTAAAATTTATTATTGAGCTCCTCTATTTATTTCATGGGTCCATTCCTCATTTGTCTGTGAGCACATCCTATCTAATGAAGTGGGGATATGCAAATTGATCATCATGCCATAACAAGATGGTTGCATCCACAGTGGAGGCTGGGATTCCATAACACAAGATGGATGTGCCCACAGTGAAGGCCACATTCCCATAATGAGCATTAACAAGCAATGAGCAGAGACCTGAGGCTGTGTGGCACTGGGCTGGGGCAGCCAGGGGATCCGAGGCTGTGCCCCCTGCCTGGTGGGGCTTAACAGGGAACCACATGCCATGCTCCTCCACCCCAGCACTGGGCCAGGGGACCTCAAGCTGCGCCTGCCACCCTGTCACCAGGCTGAGGGATCTCAGGTTGCGTCCCCCACCTGGTGGAGCTTGATGGGAACCTCAGGCCATGCCCCCTGTCACAGCAACAGGCTGGGAGACCTGAGACTGCATCCCACACCCTGGTACTAGACCATGGGACCTGAAGCCATTCCCTCTGGCAGCGTTTGACAGGGGACCTCAGGCCATGCCCCCCTGCCCTAACCCTGGGCTGGGGGACCTCAGGCCATGGCCCCAGTCCTGGTGCTGGGCCAGAGGACCTGAGACCATGCACCCCGCCATGTGGGACTTGACGGGGGATGTCAGGCTGTGCCCCCTGCCTGGCAGAACTTGACGTGGGTCTGGCCAGGTCTGGATCTAGCCCAATGTGGGTGGGGCTGGCTGGGTCTGGGTCTGTCTTGTACGATTAGGAGGTGCATGTGGGTGGGGACTTGACTCTGGTTCCTGTGGCATGCCCCAGACTCTGACAGGAGGAAAATTTTCATATACATTTTATTAATTTTCTTTCATCTGTGACACTTCCATTATAGAGAAAGGGCAAATAGCAATATTAAAATAGTTCCTCTAATTAATTTCCTTTTAATGTGCATGAATTTCATGCAACAGCTCACTAGTCCTATCTAATAAAAGGGTAATATGCAAATTAACCATAACTCCATCACAATGAGGGAGGCTCCCATAGCCACAAGATGGTGATGCCCAGTCCTCTCAGTCTTGGGGGGTCGGGGGGGTGGAGGGGGGCCGCTGAAAGTGGGCAATGTGAGTGGCCTGGTGGAATGCTTGCTTCATTGCCGCATTGACGAGGCAAGCATCCCACCCCAGCCACAGAGGGCCTTTGAAGGACAGGGGTGCCAGCCTGCAGCCTCCGTGACCCACGACCCGCCTCTCACGGAAGCAGCATGTCTCCCTCCCGCCTCCCACAGAATTGGTGCGGCTCCCTCCCAGTTCCTGTGGGCACTGGTGGCTAACTTCTGCCTTCCGTGGAAGCCACACGGCTCCTGTGGAAGTAGCATGGTTTCCGGTGGCATGTTTTATTTCCCAGTGGCTCCCACGGAAGCGATATAGCGCGATGATGGGCTACTAGTATAACAATAAAAGTACAGAAAAATGATTCCTTCCCATGTATAGCAGACTTTTTCCTACTTGTTCTCATTCTTACAAATGCGCATTTCCCTCTGTTTAAATAAAACTCCAGTTTCTATTTAAATGTGTTTATGCATTATCCACCTGCTATCTTGCTCTTTTAAGTCATTTGCCTCCTGTCTCACCGGTTTCTTAGAAACATTTTGGGAAGTGGTATTTAAACTCTCCTACCTTGCCCTTCTTTTACTAACTACCTTTAATTCTCAGGACTCACAATTTTAGTCTGAGATGAAGAGTATGATGTAACCTACATTTCTCTAATCTGACTCATTTTTATATCACTTTCATATCACTTTCTCACATGATCCATAGTTACCCCAACACAGCTTGTACTTCTTTCTAAATGAAATTTGTTTCTTGCCCCATTCTGTTTCCAGTGCCTGGCAGAGGACAGGCCTTCCTGAAAGTACAGCTGCTTGGCATTTTCTGTGCTTATTGGTGACCCAGCGAAAGGGTGTTATTTTTTATTTTATTTTATTTTTTTGGTATAGCAAAGGTGAAGATTTATTGAAGAATGAGTACAGACTCCCATCTCCCATGTGGGGAGGGGGGGAAAGATCCCCCAAAGGGTGTGTTTTAATCAATTACTTACTCCTTTAGTGAGGGAGGAATTTCCACCCTAGGATATGGCTAAACACACTTAACACTAGATAGAAGATATTGGCAGTAGTTAATGTTACATTATTATAGCCGAGGGGAGGAGCACACAACATAACACACTGAGCCACCCAGGGAGGCAGGTTTTATAGTATTAATAGGGTGTGGTGCTCCCCTCCTCGTTTCCACAGGAGCCTGTGCTTGGCTTGTTTGAATAATTCTGTGGGCTTGCTAGGAACTGAAATCCACTACTCAGGGATAAGCAGGAACTGTGCCTGGTCTCCTTGATAAGGATGTTTTTTGTTGTTTTTTTTTTTTTTGGCGCTTATCTGTGGGAACTTGCCATTAGACCATTTGGAGCCCTCCCAGTTTCACCAGATGTCAAGGCAGCACATAATATCGGGCCTTAATTTTAAGCCTGTACCACAGGGTATAAGCAACTAAAGTGGGCAATGGAAAGGGGAAGGGTAAAATAAGGACGTGTGGAAGACAGTTTGTTGACCTGAGATTTGACTTGTTGGGTAGTTGAAGGCCCGAGAATACTTTTGTGGGTAATAAATAGCTGATCTTCATTTCTCCCATCCAGGCAGGAGTTTGGACTGGTTGTGGAGTTGGACACAATTATCCGTTGTTCTCTCTGGTCTTACAGTGGGGAATTAAATTGGGTGAGCTTAGAAATATAATATTCAGTCATGGAATTAAAATTGAGAGCCCAGAACCTAGTCTAACATAACCATGAAATCAAATGAATTGGTGTTTGGTGGAATTAAGTTTTGATATCCAAAACTTGAGTATCCTTTGTCTGAAACTGGCTCTTTCTGACACTGTCCATATTCTATAACTTCAGTCTTGTATCTGCGATGATTATCCCCACTTACCCCTCATTAAATATTATAGTTCTAGCTCTTTTCTCCTGTGGGCAGTCTCTCTAAGCCTCCTGAGGTGACAATTAGCTAAATTTAGGAATCAGTTTGTGCTTATGTGCTAATAAGAGAAAGCAATGGCTTCACATCCCCTTCCCAAGGGGCATATGTACATTTAAATGGTGCTTTACAGAATACTTACCCTAACTCTGCTAATCAGATGAAAAATTAGTACTACTCTATGGTTCGATACCCAGGATATGGTCTCAAGCTACTGGATTCAGACCCAAATCTATAATTGCTGTTATGACCTTGCAAAAGCTGCTTAACACTTTCTGTGCTTCAGTTTCCACACAGGTAAAATGAGGGTAATAATAGCTTAACACATATCAAGCACTTAGTATGTGCAGGGGCTGTGCATGCTAAATCTCATTTGATGCTTACAACATGTCTATGAAGTGCAGGCATATTGCGTTTTATTGCACTCCCCAGATTTATTTATTTATTTATACAAATTGAAGGCAAGACCCTTTACCAGAAAGAAGATTATGACCTTCTTTATTGCAATACTTGCTTGCTTTATTATGGTGGTCTGGAACCAAACTCACAATATCTCCAAAGTATGCCTGTAAGTATCATTGTTACCCCTATTTTCACACATGAGAAAATTAGTAGTATATCTAATCTTTAAGATCTCATAATTAGAACAATAACTAACATTTACTTAGTGCTAAATTATGTGCTAAGGAATATTCTAAATGGTCAGTACACATCTCACTTAATCTCTACAACTGCTAAGTATATTTTCTGAATAATATAGCAAATCAATTCTCATAGGTCCAATGTCCTCATTAGCAGAATAGGGATAATAGTACTCACTTTTTGAGGTTGAGATAGCAGTTTTACAACCTCATGAAGCCGCAGGGAAGATAAGATGAGGTAATATGCGGAAAGCTTAAGCACATAGTACATGCTCAGCAAATAGTAGCTACTATTTAATCCTTTAGTTTACTTTCCCTGGGAAGGGGCTAGATGTGTCAATGGTTACTTGCATCCACATTTTATACAAGACATTTTATTCTTCCACTTCCTCTTTCTGTACAGACAAGCATTCCTCTGGCATGCTTACTAAAGATTAGCCACAGCTCACAACTTCCACATGAACCATTTACTTATATAGTAGCTACTGCATTTTCACTAATGGATGGAATCATTATATAATAACAGATTTATACAAAATACCTGAAAATATATCTTCTGAGTGTTTCAAGAATGGGTCATGGTTCTGTTTTGAGAATGGGCCATAGTACTGGTAAATGTTGATGAAAGCATTTATTTTTTTAAATATATTTTATTGATTTTTTACAGAGAGGAAGGGAGAGAGTTAGAAACATTGATAAGAGAGAAATATTGATCAGCTTCCCCCTGCACATCCCCTATTGGGAATGTGCCCACAACCAAGGTATAGGCCCTTGACTGGAATCGAACCTGGGACCCTTCAGTCTTCAGGAGGACGCTCTATCCACTGAGCCAAACCAGTTGGGTAGTGGTCAGCAAACTGCGGCTTGCCCCTCTGTTGACTAATGAGTTTGCCGACCACTGAGAGTGATGAAAGCATTTATTGAATGTAATGTAACATGTTACTCTTGCTCACCATGAAATTATATGTGAATAATACTTGAGTGCTTACTTTGTGTCAAATGCAATAAGATGTAACATAATTATATATTTATGTCTCTTACTCCTCTCAGCCAGCCCATGATAGTTATTATAACCTTGTGTTTTACAGAGGAGAAAATAGAGACTTAACTAGATTAATTAACAATGTTATAAAGCTTGTAAATTACTAGTAATTCTATCAACCTTAAAAGCCTGAGCAGCTGCCCTAGCCGATAACTCAGTGGTTAGAGCATCGGCCTGCAGAATGAAGGGTCTCCAGTTCAATTCCAGTCAAAGGCATGTACCTTGATTGCAGGCTCAATTCCTGCCCCATTTGGGGCAAGTTTAGGCAACCAATGGATGTATCTCTCTCACATAAATGTTTCTCTCTCTCCCTTCCACTCTCTCTAAAAAAAGCAATGGGAAAAATACCTCGGGTGAAGATTAATAACAAAAAGCCCGAGCAGCTACTTCTCTTCCCTCCATTCCAATCTTGGCTTGTTTCTGATCTACTTTCCGATATATAGTAGTATGTACCAGTATGAGCTCTCAAAAATTAAAATTATCATATTTCTTTTACAAAAGAAATGTAGTAAGAAATTTCCCTCTCAGTCTCTGAGAATATTGTTAAAAGTTATTTTTAAGCCCATAAATTGAGAATCACCAAAGGTATAACAGATTTTTGTTGTTTTATATTACAATGATTTAATTTGGTTTGTCTTAAAAAAGTATTCTGAATGGGACATTAGGCCTTTTGAATAATCTTTGATAAAATAGTTCTATGTCCAAACATGTTTGGAAAATTCTGCATATATTATCTGCTTATTGGAGCTTAATAATTTCAATTAATGTTTTAAAAGATATAAGAGGTCTTTCAGTAAAGATATCTGTTTAATTATGTGTGATTTGTGATTTTTAAATTTGCCTTGTGTATTTTTTGTTCCTGTTTCTTTACTTCTGTCTTGTTTTGCTTGCACTGTTTTTGGGTTATTTTCCTAGTTATTGCCATATAGATTATAATTAGCATGTTAACTTAAAACAATATATTTCATATTAATACCAACTTAATTTCAAAAACTTTGCTCCTGTATAGCTTCATTTCATGCACCCTCATTTGTGCTTTTATTGCCACACAAATTATATCTGTGTATTTTCTGGCTGTCAAACAGATTTGTAATTATTGCTTCATGAAATGTCTTAGTTTCTCCTTCATTAAAAAATACTTTTGCCGAGACCGGTTTGGCTCAGTGGATAGAGCATCGGCTTGTGGACTGAAAGGTCCCAGGTTCGATTCCGGTTGGGGGCACCTTGCTTGCGGGCACATCTCCACTGTGGGGCGTGCAGGAGGCGGCTGATCGATGTCTCTCTCTCATCCATGTTTCTGACTTTCTATCTCTCTCCCTTCCTCTCTGTAAAAAATCAATAAAATATATTAAAAAAAATACTTTTGCTGGCCTTGGCTGGCTTGGCTCGGTGGATAGAGCATCAGCCTGAAGACTGAAAGGTTCCAGGTTTGATTTCGGTCAAGGGCATATACTTTGGTTGTGGGCACATCCCAATAGGAGGTGTGCAGGAGGCAGATGATGGATGTTTCTCTCTCATTGATGTTTCTAACTCTCTGTCTCTCCTCCTTCCTCTCTATAAAAAATCAATAAAATATATTTTAAAACAATACTTTTGCTGCCCATAGAATTCTTTGTTGACAATCTTTTTCTTTCAGCCCTTTGAATATAGCATCCTATTGCCTTCTGGCCTCTGGTTTCTCATGATAAATTGGCTATTAGTCTTATTGAGGGTCCTGTGTGCATGATGAACTGGTTACCTTTCTGTTTTTAAGATCTTACCTAAGTCTTTAGACAGCTTTATTTTGATGCATCTTGACTTTTTTAAAAGATTGTCCTACTGAGAGTTTGTTGAGCCTCTTAAGTATCAGAGTAATGCTTTTAATCAAATTTGGGAAGTTTTATGCCATTGTTTCTTCCCATGTTTTTTTTTCTGACTCTCACCTTTCCTTCTTTTGGGACTTTCTCTATGCATGCTTTAGTACTTTTGATGGCATCCCAAGGATCTCTTAGGCTGTGTTAATTTTACTTCATTTATTTTCCTCCTACTCAGACTGGATACTTTAACTGGCCTGTATTCAAGTTCAATGATTCTTTTTTTTTTCTGCCTTTTCAAATCTGACATTGAGACTCTCTACTGAATTTTTTTAATTTTAATTATTTACTTTATAATTCAAGGATTTTTATTTGGCCAAAACCGGTTTGGCTCAGTGGGTAGAGTGTTGGCCTGTGGAATGAAAGGTCCCAGGTTCGATTCTGGTCAAGGGCATATACTTTGGTTGTGGGCACTTCCCCAGTAAGGGGGCGTGCAGGAGGCAGCTGATGGATATTTCTCTCTCATTGATATTTCTAACTTTCTATCCCTCTCACTTCCTCTCTGTAAAAAAAATAAATAAATAAAATATATTTTTAAAAAAGAATTTCTGTTTGACTTTTAAATATCTATCTCTTTCTTTAAATTCTGTCATGTGAGATACAATTTTCATGCCTTTCTTCTGTTCTTTAGACATGATTTCTTTGAAAATATTTAAAATACTTATTCAGAAGTATTTGTATATTATGCCCAATTTCAAGGCTTCCTCAAGGTTAGTTTCTATTGATGGCTTTTTTTTAATTGGCTATATTTTTCTATTTCATACCTTATATGTTTTTGGTTGAAAACTGGACATTTAAAATAATATACTGTAGCAACTCTTGTTATCACATTCTCCACATTCCCTAGGTTTACTGTTTTGGCTGTTTGCTTGCTTGGTGACTTTTCTGTACTAATTCTGTTTTCTCTGTTGTATATGGCCACAGAAATCTATTCTTGGTTAGGTTAGTGGTCAACTAATGATTGGAACAAGATTTCCTTAAATGCCTAGAATCAATATGTTTCTCAGTCTTTGCTAGTGAGTTCTGTATGTTTGTTGAAGCATGCCTTCAGCACTTAGCCAGTCAGTTAAAAACTCTGCCTTAGTCTTTATTTCTTGCTTCTGCAGAGCTTCAAAGTCAACAGTGTTAAGAAATAAGGCCTTCTCAGATTGTTCTTGAGTATGTGCAAAATTCTTGGCATGCACACAGCCCTACACACATGGACTTCTAGATTCCAGGAATCTATATATATAAAAGCCTGAGCAACCAAACAACTGAATGACCCATCAACTGATCGCTATGACACATACCGATCACTAGGAGGCAGACGCTCAATGCAGGAGCTGCCCCCTGGTGATCAGTGCACTCTTACAGTGGGAGCGCTGCTCAGCTGACCAACGGATGCCAGATGCCAGGCTCATGGCTGACAAATGCAGCTGTGGAGGCTCAAACCTCTTTCACCTCCATGGCAGTGATACCTAGCAGCAGCGGCAGGTGCAGTGGGACTGGGATGAGCGAGATCTGTGTGGTGCCTGGCCTGGGCTCAGGCTCCTCCCAGACTGCCTGCTACTTTGTTCACTACTACACCCCTTGGGAGATGTTGGACTGCCAGTTTCTGCCTGATCCCCATAGGCCTGCAGGGATTGGGCTGAAATCAGCAGTCCAACATCCCCCAAGGAGTTGCAGATTGTGAGAAGGCGCAGACCAGGCAGAGGGACCCTACCAGTGTATGAATATGTGCACCGGGCCTCTATTATTTCATAATGTTTCAAAGCTTTTATGGACACCTTATTCAAAAACGTTTACTTTTAAGCTTTCTTTGATGATCTGTTTGCCTCAACTGGTACCCACTACCCTAGGCAACCACAGTGGCCTGCAATTGTTTTTGATCAAGGCCCTGAAAAAAAGACTTTTACAATGGATAAGCTCTTAAAATAAAGACATTTTTATAAGTGTGATCTTTCAGGGAAGAGGCAACAGGTCAAATAATAATAATTATTTCTGCAAGGGTTTTGGAAGGATTTCCGGTTTCATATTGCTGACTCTGATCTCTGCTTTTGGTTTTCACCATGACTGGGCTGTTGGTTTTCAAGGGTACTGCTGATTTGGGGGAGGGGCACATAAGAAAAGGTATGTTTAAAACACCACAACGTTTGCTGTTATTGCTGTTTTTATTTTTCTTGAATAGCTACTACCCAGATTGCTGCAAGACTTTGGTTAATTTCTAGGGCTCTGAAAAAATGGATTTTATAATTTTTTGCCAGAGTTTTCATAACTTTTATGGAAGAGCAAGTTCTTAGAGGTTTTTACTGTGTCATTTTTGCTGATGTCTCCTTACCACATGATCTCAACCTCTTAGGTTTATTAGTATAGTCAATTGAGCTAAACAAAAACACACTGTGTGGGGATGTTTTATGGCCTTTTAAATTTGCCTAATATTCTTATGACATGGATATAAAATATTGAATGTCATTGGACTATTTCTTGATCATATAATAAATCATATTTTTTATTTATTTGATCTTTGATAGTGAGAATCAAACACTGAGGATATTTTAATAAACAAAATTAAAATGGCACAATTCTCATTACCATAACCCAGCTAAGTACCCATACATACAGAATTTAGATTTATTTAAGGTTTATAATATGAAGTCCCACGACTGGAGGATATTATGCTCTAACTAATTCAAGGTGACTTATTTGGAGTAGTGATATCCATATATAATATCTATAAATAATATCCACATATAGTACCTATATATACATATACTAGTGGCCCAGTGCATGAAATTCATGCATGGGGGGGATGTTCCTCAGCCTGGCCTGAACCCTTTCCAACCTAGGACCCCTCGAAGGATGTCCTACTCTGGTTTACAGGGATTGGGCCTGAAGTGGCAGTCAGACATCCCTCTCATAATTCGGGACTGCTGGCTCCAGCCGCTTACCTGCCTGCCTGCCTGCCTGATTGTCCCTAACCACTCCACCTGCTGGCCTTCTCTCTCCCAACTACCCCTTGCCTCCACCCTACTCACCCTCAAATGCTCCCCTGCCAGTCTGATCACCCCTAACTGCCTCCCCTGCTGGGTGCCTGCTAACCCCCAACTGCCTCCTGCTGGCCTGCTCACCTCTACCTTCCCTCCCCACTGGCCTGGTCACCCTTAACTGCCCCCCTGCGGGCCTTCTCAATCTAAACTGCCCCTTGCTCTCCTGATCACCTCCATCTGACCCCCACTGACGGCCTGCTTACCCCCAACTGGCTCCCCTGCTGGTCTGCTTTCCCCCAATGGCCCCTGCAGTCTGATCCTGGTCTGATCACTCCCCTGTGACCCAGCCCCTCCTTTTTTTTTCTTTTTTTTTTTTTTCAGTGCCTCCTTGAGCAGGGCCAGGGCTGGCTGGAAGCAAGTATAAGTATCTAGGATTTATTTGTCTTCTATAATTGAAACTTTGTAGTCTTGAGCGGAGGCCAGGGTTGGCCAGGGCAGGTGGGAAGCTTGGCTTTCTCTATTGCCAGGGCAAGCTAAGCCTCCTGCTTGCTCCAGCTCTGAGGCCGGCTGCCACCTTGGTTGGGTTAATTTTCATACTCACTCCTGATTGCTGGTGGGCATGGCTTGGCATAGCAGAGTGGTGGTTAATTTGCATGTTTCTCTTTTATTAGTGTAGATGGTATTTTATATAGTATTTATAAATCTATTAACCTATAAATATAGTATTCATATATAGTACCTATATCACAGCTGATTTGATGAAATATGTTCTTTGTGTAATCTGAAAAAGAGGGAGAAGTGATTTTTTTTTTTTTACATTATAATACAAAAGGGCCTTGGCATCCTTTCCAGACCTGTAGTTCCATTACATATTTAATTATAATTTTCCAAATCATAAAAAAAAGAAATAAAATTCTAAATTTGGGTGATACTGTTAGAAGACTGAATTTTAATGTAAAAAAAATACTTTTTTAGGATGGTAGTAACTACTTGTGGGTGATGAGTTTGATGGCTCTTTTTACTTATTTAGAGTGGAGAACTAGGTGACACTTCATCTTATTTTATGATCACAATAAAAAACATGCCATGGATTGTCATGAAACAGATACTTAAGCTATATATACACTTTTTTAAGGCTAGAACATCACTATTTACCAAAAGTAATATCATTTAAAATGAATACAACCTTAAATGACAAGTGGCCATATTTCTTACCTAGATGAAGAATTAAAGAAAAAAAAGAGCTTACCATCAATATTTTTTCCTGTTGTAACGCCACACATTGCAGTGTTACAAATAGGAGTAAAGTATCCTGTATTGATTGCTTTTTTTTTCTTTTATACGATGGATATCAGTGAATGATATACAGGTTGCCTGTTCTTTCCATTGTGCGCCTGGAATAAAATAAAGTGAGTATGTGAGTCATGAAAGCAAAATTCAGTAAATAAAAATGGGCAAATGCATGATAGCTGTAATATTATTTGTGTCTTGACATAAGGATTTTATTGACAATATACAAGCAACCTCATTTTATTGTGCTTCACTTCCTTGCACCTCACTGATGTAGTGTTTTGTTTTGTTTTTATAAATTGAACACAAGACCCTTCAAGAGCAAAAAAGATTAAGACTTGGTTTATTGTTATACTCACTTTATTGTGTTGGTTTGGAAACAAACCTTCACTATCTTTGAGGTATGTCTGTAAAGAAAAAACATTGCCTTCATTTGGAAACTTTGTAGAGAAACATTCACATTTACCTTGGATAATCAGTACCAGACAGTATTGAGAGGACAGTAGAAATGTTCTTTCTGTGGACCAATCTTCTCCTTTCTTCTCACCTGTAGTACCCTCTCTACTCCTCCAGGCTATTCAAATTTGTCCTTATTCTTCCTGATTGGAAAAAAGCCAAAGAAATGTTCTTAACACTAAGGTGTTGGTAAATTATTATTTTTTCCTTTCAAGGGCACTTGCATCTTAAGCAAATCGACATTTCAAAGTAGGGATTCTGATATCAGTATCCACAAGCAGAGAAGACAGTCTATCAGGTGGTTCACTTCCAGAACTCCACAAATTTCAATGCAGAGTTTTGCACTTACTCACTTACTTCATAACAATCTGTAGGCTCCAAAAAGATTGTTTATATTCACCAAAGATATGGGCCTGAGGAAATTATGAAATACATTTTCAGCTGGAATGAACAAATGTATGGGAAGTCATTTCTGCGGTTGATAATTGTACAATTAAATATTTGTTCTAGCAGAATGAGCAGAGAGTTTTTTTCCTTAGATTTTTTGAGAATAGATTTCAAAAAGAAATAATTGCTTGTGGCATAAATCATCCTAAACTGTAAAGAGAAAAATAATATTAAAAGTATCACTTGCTTGTTCTGGCAAGAGTGGCTCCGTTGGTTGGAGCATCATCCCATGCTCCAAAAGGTCACAGGTTTGATTCCCGGTGAGGGCACGTACCTAGGTCATGGATTAGATCCCTGGTTGGGGTGCATAAAGGACACAACTGACAAGTGTATCTCTCTCACAGCGAAGTTCCTCTCTCCCTCTCCCTTTCTCTTTCTAAAAAATCAATGAAAACATATTTTAAAAAATATCAGGCTTTTAGGACTAGTGTTAAAGTATTTTATAGTTTAGCTTTTAGGAAAAGAAAAAATGATCATATTTTATGATTTTGTGGGAAATGTGATGACCCCAAAACAAAATAATAAAGGCTTAACTATTATTCCTATTCAATCAATTAATAAAATACTTTACTTAGAAGTATGTTTTGTAAACTATGGTCCATAAACAGTTTTTCAAAGATTTATCAGACAGCTAATTAAAAATTTCCAAATTTATAAATATTTAAATGTCCATATTTTATTATTAAAATTAATTTTAGTGTAGGGTATGATTTACTTAAAATAAAATTCTTCCTATTTTGAAATACAGTTTAATGGGTTTGAGTAATGTGTAACCATGTTTATTGTTCATATAACCAAGATGGTCATATAATCACCATTGAAATTCAGTTTTAGAATATTTTCACCCTTCTAAAAAGTTCTCTTATTCCCCTCTGTAATCAATTACCTCACCTCCCCTGTCCTTTGATCTAATTTCTGTCCCTACTGTTTTACTTATTCCAAAGTCATGCAAATGAATGTGTAGTTTCTGTTTTTGGCTTTATTTAATTAATGCTTCTGAGATTCATCATTGCTGCATAAATCAATAATTTGGTTGATTTTTGTTAAGGAGTAGCATTGTATTTTATT
This sequence comes from Lasiurus borealis, assembly GCA_004026805.1. NCBI lineage: Eukaryota > Metazoa > Chordata > Mammalia > Chiroptera > Vespertilionidae > Lasiurus > Lasiurus borealis. The sequence goes on along the minus strand of PVJN01022225.1, from coordinate 16,383 downwards.
GGCATGTCACAATTTGCACATTTAATCAACAACTAAACAACATTTAGGTTATTTCCAGTTTTTAAGTGGCTATATAAATATTCAAGCATGGGTCTCTGTATGTAAATACGCATAAATACTTAGGGTAGGTATTGCCTAGTAGTGCGGTAAGAATGATTATGTTTGACTTTACAAGGGTCTGCCAAATTGTTTTTCAAAATAACATTGCCCTATGCATTTCCAACAGCTATATATGTGATTTTCAAATGGCCTACACTTGTCCAGCACTTGGTATAGTACATTTAAAAAAATATTTGGCTATTCTAATAGGTGTGCAGCAATGTTTTGTTTCAATTTGTGTTTTTCTGCTGACCAATGATGTTGAGCACATTTTCATATGCATTTTGGATACCTCTATCTTTTCTTTGGTGAAGTGTCTGTTCAAATATTTTGTCCATTTTACTGTTGGGTTTTCTGTTTTCTTATTATTGAGTTATATGAATTCTTTATATATTTTGGATATAAATGCTTTATGAGAAATATATGTCCAAATATGTTCTTCTTGTATGTGGCTTATTCTTTTATTATTTTTAAACATCATCTTTAAAGGAGCAGATGTTTAAATTCAGAATTATTATTATTTGTGTTTTTTGGTGACTTTTCTGAGAAATCTTTGCCTAACCTAAGGTCACAGAGATTTTCTCTAGAAGTTTTGTAGTTTTAGTTCTCATATTTAGGTTTCTGATACATTTTGAGTTAAATTTAGTAGATGGTTCAAGGTAAGGCTTGAGTGTTGTTTTTCGAAATATGGGTATTTAGTTCTTCTAGCACAATTTATTGAGAAGTCTCTGAATCTCCATTGAGTACTTTGTCAACTTTGATGAGAAGCAGTTAAGCATACATGTACGAGTCTATTTCTGGACGGTCATCGTGTTCCATTGAATTTATATGTTTGTCCTTATCCCAATACCATACTGTCTTGATTAGTTTACTTTCTAGCAAGTTATAAAATCAGGTGTTAACCTCCAACTTAAAAAAATCATTTTTTTGGAATATCTTAAAATTCTTTGTTTTTCATATACATTTTAGAATTAGTTTTTCAATTTCAATTAAAAAAGCATTCTGGGCTTTTGTTAGAGATTACTTTGGATATATAGATCATTTGGGGAAGAATTGACATCCTAAACATAATTAATTTTAAGAGTCTTTAACATGGTAGATGCACTCAAATATATACCTTTATTACCTGTGTTTCAGAGTATTCAGCATTCCAGTATTTCACACATTTTGTTAGATATATCCCTAACGTTTTTTAAAAATGTTTTTGATGTTATTGTAAATAATACTTTTCATTGAATATAGAAATATTACAAATTTTTGTACACTAATTCTATATCTTAGTATATTTGGGCTGCTATCACAAAAATACCATAAACTGGGTGGCTGAACAACAGGAATGTATTTTTCAGAGTTCTAGGGCTAAAGTTCAAGATTAGCATATAAGCATGTTTGGGTTCTGGGGAAGGCACTCATCTGTATTGCAGAGTGCTGACTTCTCACTGTGTTCATATCTGGTGGAAGAGGCTAGGGTACACTATGGGGCTTTTTTTATAAAAGCACTCTGGCAAAGGAAACATAAGAAAAAATAAACAAATCAGACTACCTCAAACTAAAAAGTTTATACACAATAAAAGAAAAACACCACAAAATAAAAAGACAACATACTGAATGATATAGAACTTGATACATGTTTGCCAGTGATACATCTGATAAGGGGTTAATATCCAAAATTTATAAAGAACTTACAAATTCAACATAAAATAAACAATCCACTTAAAAAATGGACAACAGACTTGAATAAGCACTTCTCCAAAGAGGACACTATATAGGTGGCCAATAGACATGAAAGGATGCTCAATGTTACTAATCATCAGAGAAACACAAATTAAAACCACAATGAGATATTACCTGTCAGAATGGCTAACATTAGTAAATCAACAAGCAAGTGTTTGCAAGGATGTGGAGAAAAGGGAACCTTCATACACTGTTGTTGGGTGAGCAAATTGGTGCAGCTATTGTGGAAAGCAGTATGGAGTTACCTCAAAAATTAAATCACCCAGTGATTCTTCTTTGGGGATTTATCTGAATAAACTCAAAACACTTAATTTAAAAGAATGTACATACCCCTAAATTCATTGTGCTGTTATTTACAACTAGAGGCCTGGTGCACAAAATTCATGCACGGAAGGCAGAGGGCAGGTGTCCTTCAGCCCAGCCTGCTCCCTCTCCAATCTGGGACCCCTTGAGGGATGTCCAACTGCCCGTTTAGGCCTGATCCTACCAAAACGGGCATCCCTCTTACAACCCAGGACTGCTGGCTCCAAATTGCTCACCTGTCTGCTTCCCTGATTGCCCCTAACTGCTTCTGCCTGCCAACCTGATCACCCTCTAACCACTCCCCTGCTAGCTGGATTGATGCCTAACTACTCCCTTGCCAGCCTGTTCGCCCCTAACTGCCCTCCCCTGTGGGCCTGGTCACCCTTAACTACCATCCCCTACAGACCTGGTCACCCCTAAATGCCCTCCCCTGTAGGCCTGGGTTCCCACCAACTGCCCTTCCCTGCAGGCCCAGTCACCACCAACTGCCCTCCTCTGCCAGTCTGGTCACCCCTAACTGCCCTCCCCATGAAGGTTTGATCACCCCCAACTGCCCTCCCTTGCTGGCCTGGTCCCTCCAAACTGCCCTCCCCTGTTGACCTAATCACCCACAACAGCCCTCCCCTTGAAGGGCTGGTCCCTGCCAACTGCCCTCCCCTACTGGCCATCTTGTGTCCACATGGGGACAGGATCTTTGACCACATGGGGGGCAGCCATCTTGTGTGTTGAAGTGATGGTCAATCTGCATATTACTTTTTTATTAGATAGGATAGAGGCCTGGTGCATGGGTGGGGGCCAGTTAGTTTGCCCTGAAGGGTGTCCTGGATCAGGGTGGGGGTTTCCTTGGGGTGTGGGGTGGCCTGGGCAAGGGGCTTGGGGTGGTTTGCAGGCAGGCCACACACCCCAGTGACCCAAGCAGAGGCCCTGGTATCTGGGATTTATTTATCTTCTACAATTGAAACTCTGTAGCCTGGAGAGGAGCCAAGTCTTCTGCTGCACAGCCATTGAAACTTAGTTGCCTTAAGTGGAGGCCTGGGCGCTTGGCTTCCTCCATCGCTAGGGGCAACCCAAACCTTCCTCTTGCTCTCTCTGTGGCTGTAGCCATCTTGGTTGAGTTAATTTACATACTCTCTCTGATTGGGTGGTGGGCGTGGCTGGTGGTTGTAGTGGAGGTAAAATATATTTGCACATTACTCTTTTATTAGATAGAATAGCCAAGATCTGAAAGCAGCCCAACTGTCCCTTAGTAGGTAAGTGGATATAAAATCAGTGGTACATTTACACAATGGAATACTACTGTGCCATAAAAAGGAAGAAAATTTTACCCTTTGTAACAGCATGAATGGACCTGGAGAACATTTTTCTTAGTGAAATACTCCAGTCAGAGAAGGACAAAAATCAGATGATTTCACTCATCTGTGGAATTTAATGAGCACACTGAACTACCAAGGAAAATAGGGAAAGGCTTACAGATAGAGAACAGGCAGATAGCAGTGGTGGGGGATTAAGCAAAAAGGAATAAAAAGAGAACTCATGGGCATGGACAATAGCATGGTGATTGTAGGGATGGAGAGGGGTGGGTGGAGGTAGAAGAGGGTATAGAGGGGATAAGAGGTGATATAAAATAAAATTTAAAACAAAAAACAGAATACATGAATGAATTTTGCCACAAGTTAGCATTTCAATACATAAAATAATGCATATACTTTAATTTCATACACACAAATGCACATATGTATATATCATGTTTCTGTGTGAAGGAGAAACAGATACATTTTACCTTCTGAGGTATTAGTGTTAAACTGCTTTTTTCCCTCCTATTTTTTAAATTGTCATTTGAAAGTTATGTCTCTGCTCTGTCCATTGAAGAGAAAAGCTAATTAGGTTTTTCCCTTTCCATTTTATTGGAACACATCCTATAATTGCATACGCTAAGACACTAATTATACCAACTAGAATTTGTACAGATTATGCTTCCCTGTCCCCACAAGACAAAAATAAATAAATAAAAAATGGAGGCGTGTACATTCTTGCTTTGTTTCCAAACTGAGAAAAAAAATTATTCAGTCTTTTCCCTACTGAGGAGAAATATACCTATTTCTATACCTATATATTTTCCCCAGGAAAATTCTATTTTAGCTTAAACAATACTAAAGAATGTTGATAATGAGACGATGGCTATCCATAAAGGAAATAATAAATATCCATTCTAGAATTATCCTGGTCCCTACCAGAATATAAACATTTTGTTGTTCTGTATAAAATATTTTTATTGTTATTAAAAAGAAAACAAAGTTTTAAAATAATTTGAATGTTTATTAATTATAAAAGTAGTCTCTCTTATTCCATTCTGAAATTTCACCATCCATAAATAAACTTTTGTTTGAACACAAGCATGCTTATTCATTTAAATATTGTCTATGGTTGCTTTCATGCTATAATGAAAGAGTTGTGTAGTTGTGACAGATGCCATTTGGTGTGCACTTTTTATCTGACCCTTTACAGAAAAAGTTTGCTGACTCCTTGTTGAATTTATAGTGTTTTTTTCTTCTGAGCTTTTCACTGTATATAAAACTTGCATACATATGAACATTTTTGTTTTCCACAAAAATAAGATGACACTACACATATTCTTCTGTAACTAGTTTTCACTTAATGATGTTATGGTTATCTTCACATATCAGTGATAAATAGTCTTATCTTTTAAAATCAATTCATGGAGTCCCAATATATCATAGTTTAGTCATTTTGATTGCTTCAGATATTTTTATTATTATAAACAGTGTTGCATCTATTATCCTTGTACATATATTTGTTGACTTGTCTGCTTATTTTCTTAGGATAAATGTCCAGAAATGGAATATATAGGGCAAAAGTTTAGGTACACTTTACATTTTAAAATTTGATGTAGGTATTGCCTAAATGAACTTCACCATTATTTTACTACTATGTATTTTCATTAAAAGGTCACAGCATTAAAAAAGGTTGAGAACCACTGCACTAGAGGAAGCCAGCCAGGCACTCCGCTGCCCTTCCTCTCTACACATGTCTCTGCACCTCATCTTTTTGCAGCTCCTCTGAGTCTCCGTGAGCCCCTCTCTTACCTTCTAGTTGTAGAATTTCCACTCAGCCAGCTTTCCACTTTCACCATCCTTATTCAACATACTACTGGAAGTACTAGCAACAACAATCAGACAAGAAGAAGAAATAAAACTGGAAAGGAAGATGTAAAATTGTCATTATTTACAGATGATATAGTACTGTACATAGAGAACCCTAAATATTTTACTAAAAAATAATATAACTGTTAAATGAATTCCGTAGAGGAGCAGGATACAAAATCCAGAAATCAGTTGCATTTTTTTATATACCAATAAAGAACTACCAGAAAGGGAAACTAAGAAAACAACTCCATTTATAACAACTAGTGTTCTTATAAGAAGAGAAGATTTGGACACTCAGGAGGGACACAGGATGCACGTGTAAATAAAGATAAGGTTATGTGACGAAACAGTGAAAAGGCAGCCATCTGCAAGCTAAGCAGAAAGGCCTCAGGAGAAACCAAAATTGCTTACATCTTGATCTTTTACTCCTAGTCTCCAGACTGAAAAGAAATTTCTTTTGTTATGTGACCCAGTCTGTGGTATTTTATTATCGCAGCTCTAGCAGAATAATATAGAAGCTCATGATTGATCTTTGAAAGATGGAAAATGATCTGAGCCCTGTGACTACTTTGACTTTTTGCCTGGGGCCACTTTTCAGAGAATGGCACTGGGAGTTATACCCAAGAAGAACATGTCCATCTCAATGATTCAAAGAGACAGATATCAGAATTTGGGAAATCTAAGGTAGTTGAGTTTACAGCATAGAATATTGAAGAGGAGGAAGCTATGCAGGAGAAAGAGCCTTAAAAAATCTTCCTAGGGGTGTCTTCTTAAAATTTTTGAACAAAATATAACTTTTATTATGAAGCACACTTATTAATTGAATGTTCCCTAAACATACTATATTTCTCTATTGTTCTCTTCTTAAATTATGTTTTTATTGTGGTAAAACATACTTAGCATATTTTTATTTTGACCATTTGTGAGTATACAATTTGGTGGTAGTAAATGTGTTCACAATACTGTATTCCTATTACAACTATCCTCAAAAGTTTTGCATTATCCAATATAAGTTCTGTACACATTGAACAATAACTACACTCTGTGGATCAAAGAGGCCACATGCTAACCTGACAAGCTCAGAGAAGACCTGCATCGAGGTCTTGCAAACTCAGAGACCTAAAGTAACCACAAAGGATTGTCTGAAATTGAATTTGAACTAAAAGCAGTTATGGTGGCCTTTAGGTCTGAGGCCATTATCTTCACTGATAAAGTCAACCTTTATCTTAATTGGGCCTATCTGTTTTTTTGCATCTATAATAACATACCCTTGAAATGTCTGGGTAACTTGTAACTTCCCTTTCTCTGGACCCCTTGGGGCACAACCTAATCTGCTGGGCTTCAGGAAAGATACCATGAATTCCTTCATTGTTATGTTAATTGTCCCTGCACCCAGGAACAATATGTGTCTATCATTTTACTTTTTATCCAATCCCAGGGGTTTTCCTGCTTTGCTTTCTCCAGCCTCTCTAGTCTATCACCAAGGGATTTCATGTAACCCACCTATGTCCTTTTCCTTTGATTGCAATGTATAAAAACAGGTGCAACCCGCCATTCTCTGGAGCATTATCTCAATTCATTGAGATTCTGCTTCCCAGCATTTATCAACAGTTGGCTCAAATAAACTCACAAAAATCCTTTACGAGTTTCAATGTTTTTTTTTTTAAGTTAACAACCCTATCCCCTTAGACGCTGCTCCACCTCTATTCTGCTTTCAGGCTTTGTGAATTTTCCTACTTTAGGTACCTCATATAAGTAGAATCATACAATGTTTGTTCTGTTTTGCCTTATTTCACTAAACAATGTTTTCAAGATCCATCCATATTGTGGCATATATCAAAATTTCATTTTTTTAATGAATGAATAGTATTCCATTGTGCATATATACCACATTTTCTTTATCCATTCATGTGTTGATTGTCATTTGTATTTGTTCTACCTTTTGGTTATTGTAAACAATGATGCTATGAAAATTGGCATATCTCTAAGTTTTTTACTCAATACCAAACTGTACACCATGGGGTAAACATCTATGAGGTTGTACAAAGAACAATCATGGGGGAGATTTGTGCTGAACAATTTTCAGAGATTATCTATAGCTGTTTTATGTTTACTCTATTATCAGCCAGATTTGACATAACTCATTGAACACCTGAGGAATTCAATTAGGACCCAAGAATGATCAAACTTCAGTAGGGCTAAGATAACCAGAGAATTGAGACTACCCTAGACCTGTCCTAATGAATCTTAAAATAAATTATAAAAAATATATCAGGGTTATCTATAAGTAACTTAGCTGCCACCCAAAACAAAATCCAGATACTCAAAAATATAACATTCATAACATATAACATCCAATAATATTATTAGAAGTGCAAAGAAAATGAAAGTATGACTCATAAGAAGAAAAGGCAGTCAATAGAAGCAGATTCAGAAAGGACTAACATGATGATATTAGAAGATAAGAACTTTAAAACATCTATAAATATGTTCAAGAATTTAAAGGAAAACATTAAAATAATAAAGTGGTGGAACATATAAAAATAATAAAATGGAAGTTCTAGAGCTAAGAATACAATAACTGACAAGCAAAATTCACTGCATTGGCTTAATAGATTATTTACTTCATGAGAAAACATCAGTGAAGTTGAGTACAGTTGTACCTCGAGATACGAGTGCCCTAACATACGAGATTTTTGAGATATGAGCAGTCGAGCGAGCGATTTTTGCTTTGAAATACGAGCAACATTTGAGATAGGAGTAATTGCGCGGACCGGCCGGCTGCACACGATCCACCAGTTTACTGAGACTCGAGCATCTCATAGTTTCCCATGCCTCAAGGTTACGGAATGAATTAAACTCGTATCTCGAGGTACCACTGTATCTATAAATGGAAATTATCTAAAATGAAGGATAAAATAAAAAGAGCTGAAAATATTAATATCAACTCAGTGTCCTGTAGGGACAATATTAAGAGGTTATCCTAAGTGTAATTGGAATTACAGAAGAAGGGCTAAGCTGAAAAATAATGGCCCCAAATTTCCTAAATTTTATGGTGATTAAATATCTACAGAGCCAAAATAATTAGTTACAATGTATCTGTTATAAACACTTCAATTAAAAGTCAGGTTATATAAAACAGCAAAAACTCAATTTTATGCTGCCTACAAAAATACACTTTAAATACAAGGATTCAAGCTAACATTAAAAGGAGGGAAGAAAAACATAACATCAAAGTATCACAAGAAATCTTATGAAATCTGGAGTACTGTATTAATATCAAACCAAGTAGACTTTGAGATAAAGAACATTTTAAAATTTAAAGAGACATTTCATACTGATTAATATTGATTTATCAGGAAGATATAACAATCTCTACATACAAAAGCCTAAGTGACCATTATAACTGAATGACATGCACTGACCACCAAAGGGCAGATGCTCAATTCAGGAGCTTCTCCCTGGTGGTCAGTGTGCTTCCATAGTCAACTTCTTGTGCTGGCCAACCTCCTTCAGTCCCCCCCCCCCAGCAGCTGGTCCCTGACCCGTCCCCCTTCTCCCCAGCTATGGCCCTGGCACCAGAGAATCTGGGTCCAGGAAGCCTGTAGGATGAGCATGACCCTGACACTGAGACAGAGTAGCAGCTCAGAGGCGGGAGAAAGGACAAGGCAGCAACCTAACTGCAAATATGTAAAGTAAGCACCGCCACCATCTTACCTCTGTCACTGCACCACATGCTCTGCTCACTCTTGTGACCTTGTCAGCCACTTTTAGCTCAGCCCCAGGCCTTTCTGGGCTCCCAACTGCTGATTGGCCTGCATTCCTAAGGCAATGTGCCATCATTGGCTGAAGTCAGCTACCTAACATGCTTGAGGGTGGAGCCCAGAGAAAATGTGTGGTTGAGGTAGGAGAGACAACCTGTCAGCAACTCTGCCCCAGGGAGAGGGAGGCGGACCAAGCTTGGGCAGAGAAGTAGAGCTGTATTTCCACCTCAGAGTGTAGCTGGTGTTCAGGCCGTTTTGGGGTTCTGTGTCTGTGGTTTTTGCTTGCTGCTACCTCAGCACATCTACACAACTAGATCAGGTCCTGCCTGCCAATCTCTGGTGGTCCCTCTCCCCACCCCCACTCCCCCCATGCATGAATTCCTGCACTGGGCCTCTAGTGCTAAATAAAGATAGAAGACTTGAAAAACACTAATAACCACATTGACTTAATTGACATTTATGAAGCACTACACCCCCCAAAACAAGATGTCCATTATATTCAAGTGCATATGGAATAGTCACCAAGACATATAATATGGTCAACAATTTAAAAAGTTTTAATGTCAGAGTACTGAAGTCATAGAGACTTTTTTTTCTGATCACAAAGTATATTAGAAAGTAATAATAGAAATATATTAGGAAGATCCCCAAATGTTTATATATTAAATAATATATTTTAAAATAACTCATGGTTTAAAGAAGAAATTAGAGAGGCATTAAAGTTTTGAACTGAATGGAAATGAAAAGCTAACATATGAAAATCTTTGGAATGTAGCTGAAGCAATATTTTTAGGGATGATACATCATGACTAATAGGTTTATTCCAGGAATATAAACCTGATTGTTATTTTAAAATAAATTATATATCATCATAATAACAATAAAAGAGAAAAAATATCCCTATGGATGCAGAAAGTATATTTTATAGAATTCTATACTTGTTCCTGTTAAGAACTTCCAGCAAGTTAGGAATTGGAAGAAACTTCCAATGGTGTCTAACTGGTTTCTAACCCATGGACAGACAACAGTGCAGTGAAGGCCTGGGGAGGGGGCAGGAGCAGGCTGGATCAGGTCAGTGGCAGGGGAAAGAAGGATATGTGTAATTCTTTCACCCAAGATAAACAAATGAATACAAGCAAAAACCAAAATACCTTGCTCTAAAGCAGGGGTGAGGAATGTCCGGCCCATGGGCCCTATGAGGAATACAAAATCATTTGGTGTGGCCCTGCCAAGTCATTATGGCTGAGTTAATATGTTTGACCAACTATACCAAGCTAATTTTTAAGTTGATAATTTTCATTGTCTGTGAATGATGTTATAAATATCCAAATGGCTCATGGCAGATAAAAGATTCCACACCCCTCTTAAAGCTACGGTAGGTTTGAAGGTGATGATGTGTAGATCATATCAATCCAGGAAACATAAGAGTATAGACAAAAATAATACATATTTGGTGAATTGATTTTCAGTAGATGTGTCAAGATTATTCAGTTTGGGAATAGATAGTCTTTTCAATAAGTTGATGGTGCTAAGTTAACTGAATATCCATATAGAAAAAAATAAATCTTGAATTTTATGTCATATCATATGCAAAACTAAACTCAAAATGTATCATAGAACTAACTGAACAAAAGCTAAGAGTACAAATAATCTCAATAAAAGTATAAAAGAAAATCTTTGTGACTTTGACATAGGCAAAAATTTCTTAGAGGTCACAAATCACTAACGAAAAAAAAAAAAATGCTGAAACCGGCTTGGCTCAGTGGATAGAGTGTCTGTCTCCGGACTGAAAGGTCCCAGGTTCGATTCTGGTCAGGGGCATGTATCTTGGTTGTGGGCACTGGGGGTGTTGCAGGAGGTGGCTTATCAATGTTTTTAACTATCTATCCCTCTCCCTTCCTCTCTGTAAAAAATCAATAAAATATATTAAAAAAATAAATAAAATAATATAACATAATCTGTATTTTATAAAAATGAAAGCTCTGCCCTTTGAAGTATAATATCAAGAAAATGAAAAAGCAGGCTCCAGACTGGGAGAAAAGATCATCCTATATAATAAAAGGGTAATATGCAAATTGAGCCTAAAGGTGGACTGACTGGGAACTACTGGTCGCTATAGGCGTGCACTGACCACCAGGGGAAGATGCTCAATGCAGGAGCTGTCCCCTGGTGTTCAGTGTGCTTCCACAGGGGGAGCCCTACTCAGTCACAAGCTGGACTGATGGCTGCAAGCACCGTGGTGGTGCAGGAGCCTCTCCTGCCTCCATGGCAGTACTAAGGATGTTCAGCTGTGGCCTAAGCTGCAGTCGGACATCCCTAGAAGGCTGAGGAACCCCCCCTGAGGACACAGATTTTTGTGCACTGGGCCTCTAGTCTCTATATAATTGACAAAGAACTAGTATCCATGATATTGGGAGGGGGGCACTGTTACAACTAAATACTATGGAAAAAAACAATAAAATTTTGGATAAGTATTTGAATAGACACTTTACCAAAAATTTGAATAACCACTAAGAACCTGAAAAGATTCTCAAGATCATTAATCAGTAGGGAAGTATAAATGATAACCAGAATGTGATACTCCTTTACACCCACTTAGGATGGCTAAAATTAAGACTAACAAGTTTTCATGAGACTGTAGATCAGCCAGGAATCTCATGTTGTTGGTTTGGAAATCAGGCAGTGAAACTATCATATGACCAGACATTTATTCATAGGTATTTATTTACCCAGAAGAAGTGAATAAATAACATAGGTCTATAAAATGACTTGTACTTGAATTTCAATAGCAATTTTATTCATTATAATTACCACAACATGAAGTGACCTGAAGATTGATAAGCAGGTAAATTGTTATATATTTGTACATTGGAATACTGTTCATTAATAAAAGGAACAAACTTTTGATACACACACACACATACACACACACACACACACACACACACGGGTAAATCTCAGAAACATGCTGAATGAAAGAAACCAGACAGAAAAGATTACTCTGATTTCATTTATGTGAAATTCTAGAACAGCCCAAGTAATCTCTAATGAAGGGAATTTTATCAGTGGTTGCTGAGGGCTAGTGGTTTGGATGGGAGGAAGAAATGATTGACTGCCAAAGGGGAAGAAGAGATTTTTGGAGGGGTCAGTGATGCATATTATGGATAGTGGTGATAGTTATATAGGTGTTTACATTTGTCAAAATTTATCAAACTATACAACTAAAATGAGTGCTTTTTATTTTATATGAACTATATTAAAATCAAGTTGATATAGAAAGATAATCTAAGCAATGACAAATAAGAAATCACTGCTTTGTTTTCAAACTATACCAATCCTCGTACAGTTTTGGCAATAGTCTCCTAGGGTATGGGTTTCTGATTCCCCCCCTCCTCCCCTCCCTCCCTTCTTTCCTTACTTTCTTCCATTCATTTTTTTACTTTTTAAAATATATTTTTGTTAATAGTATTGCTCCCCTTTCTTCCAGCCCCTACCCATCCCCCCAGGTCTTCACTACTTTAGTGCCCTAACCCTAACCCTATCTATACTATGCATATCTATGCTAATAAAGGTAATATGCTAATTAGACTGGACCACCTTCCAGAAGTCCTTCCTGACAAAGCTGGGTCGGGCCCCTGTAGCTGTGGCTGGGCCTGGAGAAGCTGCCCATGGTCGTGGTGGCAGTCCCGGGTGCCTGCAGCTGGGAATGGCCTGGGAGAAGCCCCCTGCAGCCCTGCCTCTGCCAACCCTGCCCATCCCAGCGCCATCCTGCACCCTGGCCTGAAGTCGTTCATGGCACCCACGGGACCACGTACCCACTAGGCGGGAGCTGGCGGCCGTAGTGGAGGGCAGCCTGCTCCGCTCCAGTGGCAGCTCTCCCCATGTGCAGGTGGAGAGCCATCCAGGTGGAGAGCTGAGGAGGACGTGGTGCTGGCGATAATAACACCTCCTGCTTATCAATAGCTCACACTGTGCCTGGCTCTGCGTTGAACCCTTTGCATGCGTTCATCCTCACATCAGCCCTGTGAATTCGCCACTATTGTTATCCTTATTTTTTAGAGGCAGCATTTGAGATTCAGAAAGGTCAAATGATTTGCAGTCAGAAGGTGGTGAAGTCAAAAGGGGGCCAGAATTTTATTGACACCCTACTTGCTGCTGAACATAAAGCTGTGACACCCACCGAGGCCTCGCCGATGTCAATAAATCGCTCCCCAGTGGAAATAAAACAGCGGTAAAGAAGGGGAGAGTGTGGATGAGAAGTGTGCAGGAAGCACATTATTTACTGCAGGACAGTTCCTGGCGGTCAGTCAGCTCAGTGCCCCAGAGGTCATCGAGGATCATGAGGGGAAGGTTACTATCCAGAAACCCTCTCATAGCTCATTGTTTAAGGCAGAGATTTTAATTTATTATAGCTGCTAACTATTGCACAGCTGACTGGAAAAGATTTCAAGTAATAAAAACTAAAGGTGTTGAAATCAAAACTTATCATCCCCATTATCGACCTTCAATGAACTTTCACTGGGGTGAAAAGCAAACCTCTCCAAGCTAGCCTATGCACATGCACATTCGAGTATGGATGCAGCTCCCCTTCATCCACCCAGTGAACCGTACCACCATCTACTGGTGTGCTTCAGCCAGAAACCTCAAGATCCTCTTTGACTACACTTTTGCTTGACTTAAAGTGAATATAAATGTTTTTACTTTTTATTATGGGATATTTAAAAAATATAGATGAAAGACGAAAGAACAGTGTAATGAACCCTACTCATATACTCATCACTCTGTTTGAACAATTATCAACTCTTGGCCAAAAGTTTATTATTATTTGACAAATATCTATGATATATGAATCATGTACCAAGTTCCAAACTAGGCCCCAGAGATTCAAAGATATATCAGATTTGACTGTAACCCAACCTGGAGGATATAACATCTGGCCTTGGTCCTTGGTAGGTGAATAAGAGTTATCCAAAAAAGAAAGCTGTCCTTATTCATTCATTCTCTTTCAACAAATAGTTATTATGTGTTGAGGCATTGTCCTTGGTGCTAGGAACACATAAAGAAAAAAGATTGCGTTTCTACCTTCTTGAAGCTTGAATAATGGGAAAGAGACATTAAACGTGATTAGAAATGTGATGAGTTCTTTTTTAAAAATATATTTTTATTGTTGATAGTATTATAGATATCTCCCATTTTCCCCCCTTACTTCCCTTCCCCTAACCACTACCTACCCACTCCCAGGTCTTCACTACTCTATTGCCCATGTCCATGGGCTATGTGTATAATAAAGGAGTAATATACAAATGGATCAAATGGTAGAATGACTAATCAATAGGACACACACTGATCACCAGGGGGCAACACTCAATGCAGGAACTGTACCCAGCCCACAAGCCCCAATCAGGTCCCCCCAGCCCCCCTGGCTGGCAGGCTTTGATTGCCCGATAGTGAACAGGGAACCTCGGGTGGGTGGTGGGGCCAGCTGCCAGCAGCCAGGGAAGATGGCCCTGATCTTAGGCCAGGCCTAGGGATCGTACCCATACACAAATTTTGTGCACCCGGCCTCTAGTAAGCGTGTAAGTTCTCTTGTCCTCCTGACCCCACATCAAGATATGTCAGCCTGTTCCATGCCTTCATGCTTTGGGTCTTATTTTTGTTGGTCAGTTCATTTTGTTCATCGGATTCCACAAATAAGTGAGATCATGTGATATTTGTCTTTCTCAGATTGGCTTATTTCACTTAGCATAATATTTTCCAGGTCCATCCATGCTGTCCCAAAGGGTAAGAGATCCCTCTTTTTTATAGCTGCATAGTATTCCATAGTGTAAATGCCCCACAACTTTCTTATCCTCAGGTTGAGCATTATCGAAGAGGGGACAGCCAGCACAAGAGGAAAAACTGAGTTCTCTTTATTCTTGCTGAGAGCATATATATGCTATAATATCTTGTATGTGTTATGAATATTCTTTAAAAAGGCATAAAGATTATTTTACATAGAAATAATCTAACAAGACATAATTAAGCACTCAACACCTATTAGAATGGCAAAAATACAGAATAGTGACAACTCCAAATGCAGTGAGGATGTGCAGCAATGCTGATCCCTTGCTGGTTGAAATGTAAAATGGTAGCATCGCTGGAAGACAATTTGGCTGTTTCTTACAAAATTAAACGTACTCTTACCATATGAGCCAACAATAACATTCCTTGTTATCTACTCAAATGTGTTGCAAACTTTTATGCACACAAAACTTGCACGTAAATACTTATATTCTTAATGTACAAAACTTAGAAGCAGCCAAGATGTCCTTCATTAGGTGAATGTATACATTGTAGTTGAGTTTTAATAGCAACTTTATTCAGAATAGCCCACAACTTGAAATGACTCATTGTCTGGATATAAACTGTAGTACATCTGGACAGTGGAATATTATTTAGTGCTAAATGAAATGGTCTGTGAACCATTGAAAGACATAGAAGAACCTTAAATACCTATTATTACACTTGGACCCAGAATCAGAATAGATATGCTATGTCTTTTTCATGCTAGGCCTTTTATTCCTTCTATTAATTTCCATAATTCTTGACATTAGTTTTAAAAACGCAAAAATATTACATTGGCCATATTTTTTATTGATGTATTAGTACCCACCCTCAGAATACTGTATTTTCCCTGAGATTGTCACTTTTAAAATGATGAATACTCTTTCACTAATTCTGTACAAATGTTAGATTTTCAAAAAATGACATACCAGAATCTGTTATTGCATATGCCAAAGTGTCCTGTTTTGTACTGACTGTTTACTTTGGATTCAAGTAAAAAAGATGGTTTTTTACTGCTGGTGAGAAAAACTGCAGTGATGAAAATATTACTATATTTCTTCATGAATTATAACTATTTTAGAATAGCACTCACCATTGTCTTTGTGCAGGGAGGTTTCTACTAGCTTGTGTGTTAATGTTAACGTATTAGACAATTGTATCAAAGCATTATTTTGAGTATATTGAAAAAATATTTATGATCTCATGAAAATCTAAGTTTAATGTAATGATTGCTAATGATTCTGTGGAATTAATAAATGCTAGAAAACATGAGGCAATATTATTCTTTGAGAAACAAATTATGAATATTTTAAAATATATTAAGTGCAATACAGCAAAACAGAGACATTCTGTAAAACTGAAATAAGTTGTAATAAGTTATTTTATAAATGGACTTCTAAAAATTAAATCCTTATCACATAAACTTGGGGGAAAAGGCACCATGACTTGAAAAAGAATACATTTTTAAGGAAGTACAATAATATTCCAATTTTATC
>PVJN01022224.1:0-33685 GCA_004026805.1 Lasiurus borealis | reverse complement strand
TGTATTATATATATATATATCTGTGTGTGTATTATATATATATCTGTGTGTGTGTGTGTATTATATATATATCTGTGTGTGTGTGTGTATTATATATATATATGTGTGTGTATTATATATATATCTGTGTGTGTGTGTGTGTGTGTGTGTGTGTGTATATATATATGTATATATATATATATATGAGGCCTGATGCACAAAATTCGTGCAAGGGGCTTGACCTTGGTGGCGCTGGCTGCTTTGGCGGCCTCACACCGTCCTCCACTCCCCCCCACCTGCCCTACACTGGTGTTCCGGAAGGTCATTCCAACCATCCGGTCTAATTACCATATTAGCTCTTTATTATAAAGGAGAATTGATTTTTTAGAGAGAGAGGAAAGGAGAGGGAGAGAGGGAGAGGGAGAGAGAGAGAAACATCGATCAACTGCTTCCCGCACACACACTGGCGATCAAACCCGCACCCAGGTATGTGCCTTGACCAGGAATGCATCCACAACCTTTTGGTGTACAGGATGATGCTCCAAATAACTATCCACCAGGCCAGGAAGGACCTGGGTTTTACTCCCTGGTTTGGGAGAAAAGCCAGGTAAATTGGAAGATCGGTGATGCTTGAGTTGGTCATCATTTAGGATTCCTTTGCTCCTAACACCTCTCCCCAACTGGATAGTCTCTCCAATTTACTGCCAAACCAACACCCCTTTCTAACGTCTGAATCTCCTCTACACTTTGTGCTGTGATGATTCCTTTGTTCCTTGTTGCCTCGGCACTTATATGTACAGTTTTTTATTTGTTTTTGTTGGATACAGCGGTGTCCTTTTTTCTCTGCGTATGTGCATGTTTTCTCATATATTTCGGAACATCTGAAAGCAGGGCCTCAGGTTTTTAGTTCCTTTGTGTCTCCCCCAAGGCATTAAGAAAGTGGATACTGCCGAGACTGGTTTGGCTCAGTGGATAGAGCGTTGGCCTGTGGACTGAAAGGTCCCAGGTTCGATTCCGGTCGGGGGCATGTACCTTGCTTGCGGGCACAACTCCAGTGGGGGGCGTGCAGGAGGCGGCTTATCGATGTCTCTCTCTCATCGATGTTTCTGACTTTCTATCCCTTTCCCTTCCTCTCTGTAAAAAAATCAATAAAAAATATTAAAAAAAAAAGAAAGTGGATACTGGTCCTAGCTGGTTTGGCTCAGTGGATAGAGCATCAGACTGCAGATGAAGGGTCCCAGGTTCGATTCCAGTCAAAAGGGCACATGCCAGGGTTGCAGGCTCAATCCCCAATTGGGGGCGTGCAGGAGGCAGCTGATCAATGATTCTCTCTCTCCCTCTCTCTTCCTCTCTAAAATCAATAAAAAAATATTAAAAAAAAAAAAAAGAAGGAAAGAAAAGAAAATGCATACTGGCTTTACACATCCCATCCCAAACCGCTATGCATAAGCTCCGGACTCACCGTCTGACAGCTTCCGGGATGTGGACCTGATCCAAGGAGATGAGTTGGCCCAGTTCTCCCAGGCTGTTCAGAAAACGAATTTTCCGTGTGAACTTGGAGCTGAAAAGAGGGAATAAACCATTTGCATTGTCTCCTGGGAAGAGGGCTCCTGGAGACCCGTACAGAGGGAAATGGAGCAGGTAGGGAGTGGGTATAAGACTAGAAGGGGTCAGGATGGGGCGAGTGTGACTTGATTTTGAAAATGGGAAGAAGCGGGGGAGCATCTGAGATCTTGATCTAGGGCTTATGTTATTAATTTGGCTCAAATAAACTCATATAAAATAATAGGAAGAAGGGGAAGGGAGGGGGTCCTTGTGCCCAGAGCTCATACCTGATGAAGGGCCGGAGCAGCGCCAGGAACGCCTTCATGTACCACGTGGCGTGGACGACCACCAGGGCGCGCAGGTTCTTCCTGAGCCTGAAGAAGAACGTGAGATTGTCCTCTTTCTTTCTTTTTTTTTAAATTTATAAATAAAGTCTTTTATTTAGAAGATTTTTGCTAACATCCCTGGCTTTATATACCATTTAGGCTAAAGTTTGTTCACATTTTTTCCTTTATTTTATACCTTTATTTTATTTTATTTTGTTTTTAATTTTTATTATTTTTTTTATTTTTAAAATTTTTATTAATTTTTTAATACATATCTCTCCACTGCCCCCCCTCCCTCCCAGGCATACCCCAACCCCCCAGTGTCTGTGTTCATTGGTTATGCTTATATGCATGCATACAAGTCCTTTGATTGATCTCTTATCTACCTCACCTAACTTTAATCTTCCTGCTGTAATTTCACAGTCTGTTTGAACTTTACTGCCTCTGTGTCTATCCTTTTGTTCATCGGTTTATAATGTTCTTCATTATCCTCCAATGAGTGAGATCATGTGATGCTTCTCCTTCATTGACTGGCTTATTTCACTTAGCATAAGGCTCTCCAGTTCCAACCAGGTTGCTGCAAATGGTAAGAATTCCTTCTTTTTAATGGCAGCATAAGATCATCCTCTTTCTTCTTCCATCTTTACACCTGAAGATCGGGCGGAGCTATCTTCTTCAACTTCCTCCCCTTCTCTAATTTCTAGATTTTTCCGGCAACTGGGTCTCACCCCCATTCTTTTCATTATAATCTCAGCTCCATCCATCTTATTCAACCTTCCATGCTCCTCATTCTTAGGAAATTCTCCTCTCAGAATCAATCCCTCAGCTTGATCTTCCATACCCCATTTCCTTCCCGTGTCCTACCCTCATATAAGGTCCTTGGGCACATTTCCCCATCCCTCCATAAAACTCTAGGTGGAGCCGAAACCGGTTTGGCTCAGTGGATAGCGCGTCAGCCTGTGGACTGAAAGGGCCCAGGTTCGATTCCTGTCAAGGGCATGTATCCTGGTTGCAGGCACATCCCCAGGGGTGTGTGTGCAGGAGGCGGCTGGTCAATGTCTCTCTCTCATCCATGTTTTTAACTCTATCCCTCTTCCTTCCTCACTGTGAAAAATCAATAAAAACAAACAAACAAACAAAAAAACCTCTAGGTGGAGAAAGGCCAGTGGGGAGAAAATAAAGAAGAGGGGAGGAGAAAGAGACAAAGGAGCCCATGGAAGATGGGGAAGCAAGGAACAAAGGAGGGAAAAGATCTGTGGGTCAGGGGGGATGGCAGAAGATGACAATGGATGGGGAAGTGAAATGAATGGCAAGACCACGGGGGAAAGGAAGGGTGCCTTCTAACTGCCAGCAATATGCCGCTCTGATTTACTTGATTTTCACAAATACCCAGCAGCCAGCAGCAAAGGTATTTCGCCATGTGGCAAATGAGGAAACTGAGTCCTAGAAAGGTTAAGTGACTTGTTCAAAGCCATAAAGCTGATACAAACAAACAAACAATCCCCCCGCCCGCACACACCCAAATCTCAAGTCACAGAACTGGTTGGCCAAGGCAAGATTTAAAATGTGATTTCTGCCGAGACTGGTTTGGCTCAGTGGATAGAGCGTCGGCTTGCGGACTGAAAGGTCCAGGTTCAATTCCAGTCAAGGGCATGTACCTTGCTTGCGGGCACATCTCCACTGTGGGGCGTGCAGGAGGCGGCTGATCGATGTCTCTCTCTCATCGATGTTTCTGACTTTCTATCTCTCTCCCTTCCTCTCTGTGAAAAATCAATAAAATATATTTTAAAAAAACACAAAAAAACGTGATTTCTCTGATCCCAAGAGAGAACAGAAGACAGCACAGGCTTGGAAAGGGGTGTAGAGGGACCAAAAAAGAGGGAGAACTAAATGGAAGTAAAGTAGAAAGAATGGAAAGACGGGAAAGGGTGAGGATGAACAAAACAAAAATAAACCAGAGAAGGTAAGACAGGCTCAGAGCCCCGGTGCGGAGGCTCACCGCCGATCCAGCGTCCGGTAACACTGGCGTATCCAGCTCAGAGGTGGCACTTGAGACCTGCTGGTGCCTCCATTCAAATGGACAAGCAGGTAATTCTCAGCGACCAGCAGCTCCAGGGTTCCCACCATATACCTGGCGGGGGAAAAAATTGTCAGGAAAGGTATATGTTTTGGGTGGTGGGAAATGAGAGGGACATTACTGTAGACTCTGCCATCGGCTACTGATCGAGAAGGGGTTTCTTTTTTTAAAAAATATATTTTATTGATTTTTTTACAGAGAGGAAGGGAGAGGGATAGAAAGTCAGAAACATTGATGAGAGAGAGACATCGATCAGCCGCCTCCTGCACGCCCCACACTGGAGATGTGCCCACAAGCAAGGTACATGCCCCTGATCGGAATTGAACCTGGGACCCTTCAGTCCGCAGGCCGACGCTCTATCCACTGAGCCAAACCGGTTTTGGCGGGGTTTCTTTCTTTCTTTTCCCTCCGCAACCCCTCCACCCTGGAGCCCTCAGGCCTCGAATCTCACCTGAATAAGTGCTCCATGACATAGTTATAGTGGGGAATGCTGCTGCTGGGCAGATAACAGGAAGCGAAGAGGATGACGGCATTGAGGCCCTCACCATGGTAACCTGGGAAGGATGAGGGGAAATGGACACACATGGTCAGGCTTGAGGGACTCTTTGAGGCTTGTGAACCCAGTAACAAGGCTCCAGTGTAGGCATTTTCTCCAGGAAGTCACCCTTCTCACCCTCCACTGACGCTAGTAGCCATTACCTCCATGAGACAGGACTTTCTTATAGGGCTCGATGACGGTCATGTCCACGCGCTGCTCCCTCTGCCCTGTCCGGAAAACCCTCCAGCGATGGCCGTCTTCTCCCGCCACATCCCACATACACGCCTGGCCCAGCCTTTCAGCGGCCTCACTGGCCCCCAGGCCCTCTGCCTGGGGAAGCTCGTCTAAAAGAGAGGGATGGGGAAGCATCAACGGGGCAGAATACACACCTTCAGTATCTTGTACCTTCCTTCCCCAGAGTCCTAGAGTTTATTAATCTAACTTATTCCTCAGTTTCTCCCCATGGCTCCAGCCCTCATTTGTTCAATACACCCAGACCCTGGCTGGTTTCAATGTCCTGCGACCCGTTCTCCTCACAGTGGTCTTGAGATAACTTTGCACTCTGGTAGGTCAATGGCCCTTGACAAGTGTCAGGTTTTTGTTTTGTTTTTTTTTTTAATATATTTTTATTGATTTTTTACAGAGAGGAAGGGAGAGGGATAGAGAGTTAGAAACATCGATCAGCCACCTCTTGCACGTCCCCTACTGGAGACGTGCCTGCAACCAGGATACATGCCCTTGACCAAAATCAAACCTGGGACCTTCCAGTCCCCAGGCTGACGCTCTATCCACTGAGCCAAACCGGTTTTGGCAAGTGTCAGTTTTTTTCTGGATTTTTTAATTTCCTTCTTTCCACGCTTCTCCTTGGGTGAGCTCAGCCATTCCCATGTCTTCAGTCACCACCGATAAGGTGATGGCTTCCACATTTGCCTCCTTAACCCAGGCTCCTCTCTTCATTCCAGACCCATAACCTCCAGGCCTAGACTGGACATCTCCACTGTGTCTGTCTGTGTCATCATCTGGTCACCAGCCACAAAGCGCAACTCAGTGACATGCTCTTCCCCCTTCTCTCTCATATTTCCTTTCTTGGTGAATGACCCCATCTCTCTAGGTTCCTGAGAGAGGAAACTGACATCATCCAAGACTCTTGCTTCTCCATCAGCCCTCAAGCCACCCGGACTCCAGATCCTCTTTCCTCTGCCTCCGGAGATTACATTCTTTCCACGATGGCTGTTCTGGTTCAGGTTTTTAGCACTTCTCACCTGGCATCAGTACAAGCCTCTTAACTGGCCTTCCTGCCTTTAGGCTGTGTTCCTGCATTCCACTCTCTACACCAAACTTTCTGTTCTCCCTCACCTTCTTTACGGAAATGGCAACATACTATACCCGCTAACTCTGCCAAATCTTTCCAGGACAATAGAAAGAGCTGCCTCGTCTTAAAAAAGAATTGCCTAGTACTCAGTGTTCCATTGTATGGATGCCCCATCATAGCGTCAAAATCCTACTGGGGCAGCACTTAGGTTATTTCCAATCTTTTCAGAGCAATTAAATCTAATCATGTCATTCCCTTGATTAAAAGCATTCAATGGGCCGAAACCGGTTTGGCTCAGTGGATAGAGCATCAGCCTGTGGACTGAAGGGTCCTAGGTTTGATTCTGGTCAAGGGCACATGCCCAAGTTTCAGATGAGATGACCGCAGTGGGGCTTGTGCAGGAGGCAGCCAATCAATGATTTTCTCTCATCATTGATGTTTCTCTCTCTCTCTCTCTCTCCCTTCCTCTCTGAAATCAATAAAAAAATATACTTTTAAAAAGTGTTCAATGACCCTCCATTGCCTATTAAATAAACTACAAATTCCTTAGCATGGTAGCTAGGACCTCCATGAGTTGACCTTGCTTATTTAACACAGCACTATCTTTTGTCATTCTCTCTTCACCTCTCAGCCCTTCATATCTGAGGGATATTATTCTATTTTGTTGTTGTTATTTTGTTCCTGGTTCTGGGGACCGGCTCCTGATGAAAAAAAGTGAAAAGGTGTTTTGTTATTCATAACAAGCCCCTTTCAAAAACATGGGTTTGTATTAATGAGGTGACCTTTGGAAAGCCCCTAAGGATCAGTAGCTGGTTGCCAGGGGAACCATCCATGTGATTAGAGGGTTGGAACTCTGGGGAGGGGAGAGAGGAGCGAGCGGTTGTGTTAATCACTAATGGTCAGTGAATTAATCAATCATGTCCACAGAATGAAGCCTCCATAGAAAGTCTATCAGAAGGAGTATGAAGAGCCGAAATCGGTTTGGCTCAGTAGATAGTCTGCGGACTGAAAAGTCCCAGGTTTGATTCTGGTCAAGGGCATGTATCTTGGTTGCGGGCGCATCCCCAGTAGGGGGCGTGCAGGAGGCAGCTGGTGGATGTCTCTCTCTCATGGATATTTCTAACTCTCTATCTCCTTTCCTCTCTGTAAAAAATCAATAAAATATATTTTTTAAAAAGGGAAAAAAAAGGGAGTATGAAGAGCTCCTGGGTCAGTTAACGCAGGTGGTGCTAGGAGGATGGGGTGCCTGGAGAGAGCACGAAAGCTCCACACCCCTGCCCACACCCCTGCCTACACCCCTCGTCCTATGCATCTCTTCCTTCCGGCTGTTCCTCTTATAACCAATCTGTAATCCGGCAAGTAAACTGTTTTCCTGAGTTCTAGTGAGCCATTCTAGCAAATTACTAACCTGAGAAGGGGGCATTGTGTAGCCAGTTGGTGTGAAGCACAGGTGACAACTGGACATGACACCGGTATCTGAAGTGGGGGGCGGGGTGACAGTCTTGCGGGACTGAGCCCTTAACCTCTGGGGTCTGTGCTAACTCCAGGAAGTTTGTGCCATAACTGAATCTTAGATCCCTATTCGCGTCTGGCGAGTCGGAGAATTGGTTGATGTGGGGGAAACTCACACGTCTGGTGTCAGAAGTGTTATGAGTAGAGAAGAAACAGTTTTCCTTAATATCTAAACAGGCATGCTTAACCCTTTGAGTTCCCAACATATCATGCGATAGTCCTCGTTGCTTCTCCAACTACAGTGGTACCTCGAGATATGAGTGCCCTAACATATGAGATTTTTTGAGATATGAGCCGTTGAGCAAGTGATTTTTGCTTTGAAATATGAGCAACATTTGAGATAGGAGTAATCGCGGGGTTCGGCCGGCTGCACACAACCCACCAGTTTACCGCGACTCGAGCGTCTCATAATTTCTCACGCCTCAAGGTTACGGAACAAATTAAACTCGTATCTTGAGATACCACTGTACCTGATCAACAACTGCTCTGAATCACCTCCTCTGTGAGAACTTAGGCCGAACTGACCTTTTCTTTCTCCCTGTGTACACTGTACCCTGTACACATGCAGATCATAACCTTTAACTGCACTTATTTGTATGTACAGTATGTTTATTTCTTACCAAACAGATAATTCTCTGAGGGTAAGGAGCTTATTCATCTTGATAACTCCAAGTTTAGCTCAGTGATGGCATGCGACAGTCACCCACTAGTTTTTCTTGATAAACCAAGGACCCCACCCCTCCTCTATTGGACTGCTCTCCCATGGGATTTCTAGGTTCTCCCTTTCCATCCTCAAGAACTCATTTCGGCCGAAACCGGTTTGGCAAAGTGGATAGAGCATCAGCCTGCGGACTGAAAGGTCCCAGGTTCGATTCCGGTCAAGGGCATGTATCCTGGTTGTGGGCACATCCCCAGTGGGGGGCGTGCAGGAGGCGGCTGATCGATGTCTCTCTCTCATTGATGTTTCTAACTCTCTATCCATATCCCTTCCTCTCTGTAAAGAATCAATAAAATATATTAAAAAAGAGCTAATTTCGCTGACCTTACCTCTCAGTCCCCACCTCCTTAGTTCTAACTTCAGTCCCATTAAGTCCATCCTGAGCTTTAACACGGGCCTCTACTTCTACCTGCTTGTTCCTCAGGTTTCGTTCCCACCTTCCCATTCAAATTCATGTCCACTGTCCAGCTTCTCGGAGTCTGAGGGCGTCTCCAGCTCGTCTATTTCCAGGTCAGAACTGTCATCGGGAGAGGAAGGCACGGAGTGGATGGGAGAAGCACCATTCTCTCTAGGCCCGTTCGCCAAATTCAGCCGTAACTCTGGGGCAGAAAGGCGTTTACGCATGGGGCGGTGGCCACACAGGGCTAAAGTGCTGGGGGTACCTGGGTACGGGGAGGGGGACAAGAAAATAGAAAGATGGGTGTGTGTTGGTTAGGATTCCTTGTATGTGGAAGTGATAATATGGGGTGAATTCTAAAGGACTAACGCGGGGGACACTTGGGAAAAGGGAAGTAGAACTGAAAAGGGATGAGGGCGGCGTAACCCTCCACTGGATGACAATCAAGAACTGGAGGTCACCAAGAACAGTTTGGCTCAGTGGATAGAGCGTCAGCCTGCGGACTGAAAGGTTCCAGGTTCGATTCCGGTCGGGGGCCTGTACCTTGCTTGCGGGCACATCTCCAGTGTGGTGTGTGCAGGAGGCGGCTGATCGATGTCTCTCTCTCATCGATGTTTCTGACTTTCTGTCCCTCTCCCTTCCTCTTTGTCAAAAATCAATAAAATATATTTAAAAAAAAGAACTGGAGGCCTAGGCTCTGATTTACCTACCTGCCTGTGAGTCTCTTTTAGGATCGTCGGGATCTTCAAAAGAGTCAGACTCTTCAGGAAGCAATCTGGAGGGAACAAAGGATTAACAGGGGGAAGAAACATAGGCTAAAGGCACCAAGCCGGGTATCAATTCTCTCTTCCTGCCATGATTTTACACCTCTGCTTCCCCCCCCCCCTTTCAGGATCTAATTTACTGCCAAAACCGGTTTGGCTCAGTGGATAGAGAGCATTGGCCTGTGGACTGAAAGGTCCCAGGTTCGATTCCGGTCAAGGGCATGTACCTTGGTTGCGGGCACATCCCTAGTAGGGGGCGTGCAGGAGGCGGCTGATCGATGTCTCTCTCTCTCATTGAGGTTTCTAACTTTCTATCCCTCCCCCTTCCTCTCTGTAAAAAAAATCAATAAAATATATTTAAAAAAATAAAAAATTAATAAAATATATTTTTTTAAAAAAGATCTAATATACCATCCTTGCCCTCCATTTGTGACCATCACTTCGGTCTCCCGACCTCCCTCTCACCTCCTCACCTAGGGAATTCTTCATCCTGCCACTCCTCCTTCAGCTCCAGTTCTCCAAGTCTCACGGACGCTCCTAGTCCTGCGGCTTCTGCACTCTCCCGGACCCTAAGATAGCGCCCCACCGCCACCCCCGGGAGAAAAGATTGTCAGGAGACAAACTAGGTAATGTCTTGAGGGAAGTGGATTATAGGTAGGAGACACTGGGATGAAGCATAGTAATTAACGTGCAGAGAACAGGCCTTGGAAAGAACTTGTCTCATAGATGTTTCTACCATCTTCACCCCCTGCTGGGAACAGAGCACCCCTACTGCTGGGGTTAGGAGCAGAGGAAGGGTAGATGTAAAGCTAATCATATTTTTTTATATTTACTTCTGTGGCAGTTGCTCCACCCACACAGTAGGGGTGAGAGGTATTCCACATGATAATTGGCTGGAAGCAGACAGACCTGCCCAGCTGTCACCTGGCAAAGTCCAGGAAGATGGCACCTAGGCAGGCCTGCCTGTCCTCCACCATGCTGGGGAGTGGTCAGGGGAAAGCACGATCCAGGTGGAGGGGTGGGGAAAGAAGATGAGAAGGAAGAGATCAGCTGAGGAGAACCTGGACCCAAACTTAGTTCTAGGTCAGCTTTCCTGATAGCCATCCTGGAGGTCAGGGGTTAGAAAACAGAGACTAGGGCCATATTTATCAGACACAAAATATGGACACTTCCTTTACAAAAACTCACAATAGGCCGAGACCGGTTTGGCTCAATGGATAGAGCGTCAGCCTGCGGATTGAAAGGTCCCGGGTTCGATTCCGGTCGGGGGCATGTACCTTGCTTGCAGGCACATCTCCAGTGTGGGGTGTGCAGGAGGCGGCTGATTGATGTCTCTCTCTCATCGATGTTTCTGACTTTCTATCCCTCTCCCTTCCTCTCTGAAAAATCAATAAAATATATTTAAAAAAACAAAACAAAACACACACAATAGGGAATTACCCTGGACTCCTTATTCATCAGTTCCCTTACCATACCAACACTTCCTATCCAAAGCCACTTCTCTGTAGATGGATTCCTACAGCTTTATCGCCTCTAGGAGCCCAGGATTAGACTTGGTTGAGAGCTGGATGGCGGGGAAAGTCCCGAGAGCATTCACTTTTTGTCTCCAACCAAGTTAGCTGAGGTGTTACTTACCCCGGAGCCAATGTCTTTTCTCCCGCCTCTTGTATCGTCCCCATCTTCACAAGTCTGTCCCCTGCTTCCAACACCCGGAGCTTCAGGGACTAGGTGGCCCCGCTCTCCGATGCTCTCCCCTTTCTCTGCCTCGGCTGTTGTTGTCTTACCTCTGAGGAGGGTGTGGAAGGGAGGCAACCTCACTCTCAAACAGGTTTTGCCACCTCCCTTCTCAATGAGCAGGTTTGCCCAAAAGAAAAACCAGGCCTGTGTGGGGGCGGGCTTTGGGGAGGAGAATATATTTTCTTTTCTTTTTTTTTAAGTGATGTTTTTAGAGAGCAAGGTGGAGAGAGAGAAATATCGATTGGTTGCCTCCAGTAGGCGCCCCAACTGTAGACTGAACCTGCCACTAGGTTATGTGCCCTGACTGGGAATCGAACCCACCACCTTTTGGTGTATAGAATGCTTCAACCAACTGAGCCACAACGGCCAGGGCGGAGAGTACATTTTTTTAAAAATGGCCAGTCATCAAGGGCTCTAGGAAGGCAATTTGCTCTTCTTTCCAGACTCCTTATAATCTGGTAGCTGCTTTTTTATTATTTTTTATTTTTTTTTTTAAGGCAATGCCAAAACCATTTTGGTTTTAGGACTATCTTGGTCCTACACCTTCTAGAGCAGCGGTTCTCAACCTGTGGGTCGCGACCCCTTTGGGGGTTGAACAACCCTTTCACAGGATTCGCCTAAGACCATGGGAAAATGCAGATATTTACATCACGATGCGTCACAGTAGCAACATTTCATGGTTGGGGGTCACCACCACATGAGGAACTGTATGCAAAGGTCGAGGCCTTAGGAAGGTGGAGAACCACTGTTCTAGAGCATAAGCAAAATCAGCAGACACAGCAGTATATGATAAGTAAGGATGGTTCTAGAAGAAGAAACAAATGAAAGGCTGAGGATGAGGAGAGCTAAGAGACTGTTGCTCCTTATTCCCCACAAGAGTCAACTGAAGGAAGATAGTATTAAGTACACCAGGAAGAAAGGAGAAAATATGGAGGAGGCTAAAACAATTACCTGACGGAAAAGCTGCTTGTAGTTGTAAAAAGAGACACCAAGACCTCAACCAGGAAAAAAAAAATCATTTAATACTTTTAA
Organism: Lasiurus borealis; assembly: GCA_004026805.1. Lineage (NCBI taxonomy): Eukaryota > Metazoa > Chordata > Mammalia > Chiroptera > Vespertilionidae > Lasiurus > Lasiurus borealis. The sequence continues at coordinate 21,748 of PVJN01022224.1, read as the reverse complement.
CAAAATGCAAAATAAAGTACCCAAGTTACAAAACCTAAGTTCCTTTGGTTCGGGAATCACACCACTATTTTTACCTTCCAATGCTACACACATCATCCCCTCAAAGTGAAGTCACACGGTTGTCCCCTCCACACCGAAGACGTCATGCCAAAAACCATCACATACACCTCACTACTCAGCGAAACTGTTGGCAACTTACACGGAACAGAGCTTTGGGGGCGGGAAAAGGGGGAACAGGTGGGTGTGAAGAGAAAAAAGGGAACTACACATGCAGAACGAGTCGGTGGGTGGGGGGAGCTCTTGGTTGGATCACTACGGCATGAATCAGACTCCTGTACATGCTACATGAGGCTGCGTCCCTTGGTACAATCACATACAAATACAGACAAGCCAGGGACCCTGAGCACTGCCAGGGAAAACAGAACTTCCGGTCTAGACCCTTAGTTTTAGAGATGGGGCACAGGAGACCCAGAGAGGAAGTGTCTTGCCAAAAGACACATGGTTTGTGGCAGTCCCCATCAGGACTCCCTGTTTCCTTTAATAGGAGCCAGAAGAGAATAACACGGACAAGAGATGGACAGACCCGCTAAGGCAGGGGAAAGAGGTTCTCATTGCCGTTGTGCCATCTTTGGGGAAGAGTGCCATGAGGCCTGAGTGTCTCCGGAACGCTCTGGGGTCTTTTTTGAGTTTCTTCAGGCTCCCTGCGACTTTGGGACAAGGGATCCAAAGAAACAGAGAGCCAGGCCACATGACCAGGGCAGAAGAGAATGAATGGCCTCTAACCTGCTCCCAAACAGCCCTAAAAGAGTCACAGTAAGTCCAGGCAAAAAGTTTAGCCACCTCGCAATCAGACACCGTCGTTACCTAACTGGGGGGGCAGAAAGAGGAGTCACGAAGCTGGGAATCTAAAGGCTGAAAAACTGGAGTAAGAGTTTCCAAAGCATGCCGAAACCGGTGTGGCTCAGTGGATAGAGCGCCGGCCTGCGGACAGAAAGGTCCCAGGTTCGGTTCCGGTCAAGGGCATGTATCTTGGTTGTGGGCATGTCCCCAGTAGGGGGCGTGCAGGAGGCAGCTGATGGATGTTTCTGTCTCATGGATGTTTCTAGCTCTCTATCCCTCTCCCTTCCTCTCTGTGGGAAATAAATAAAATATATTTTTTTTAAAAAAAGAGTTTCTGAAGCATTCTATTTCCTGCCTAGCTTACAGTAGGTATTCATCAATACTTGAATCACTGAGAGAACAAACGAATACATGGAGACAATGAATGTCTGGTTCTATGAGAGATACCGGTTCTGAATGTGTGCCTTGCTGTTGGGGCACACATTCTTTCTGTGCCACTCTGCTGGAACAGCACGGGAGTTACCTTGTACCCTTGGGGAGTCAGTGCAGACCTAGAGAATTAAATAAAATAAAATAACAGAATCTGATTAGGAGAGATTGTCGGGGGGAAAGGCAGAAAGCCATTCCTAAAGCAGCTGCTTTCTTTTGCTTCTTCCTCCTCCCAGATTTACGACAACAGGACAAGTGCACCTGACCCTGGAGCAATGAAGACAGAATTGCCGAAGCCTCTCAAAACATGCATTCGAGGTGGTTCAAGCAACCCCCCTCCCCGCACCCCTCCCTTTCCAACAGTCACTTCTTGGACAGGAAGGCCGCGGCGGATTGTGACAGCGAGATCTGACTGCATTTCTCGAAGATGGCCTCGGCCGAGAGTTTGGGCAGCCCCTGGTCCAGAGGGCACTCGTCCACCAAGCTGTTCATGGGCGTGGGGGGCAGCGGAGGCTCCTCCTCGTCCTGACTCAGTCCGGAGATCAGCGAGGTGCCCGCCCTGTCCGCTTCCCTGTCCGCCTGCTCCCGGGCAGCCTCAGGGTGCCCTGGCGGGACGGTCATGGAGTCAAAGTGTGCTGACAGGGCTTCCTGGAGCAGAGGCAGCAGTTTCTTGCGAGAGACCTGGGTGTTGCCTTGGAGATAGGCTTGGAGGTTGGGGTGAGTGCTTGGGGCCGGGGTCAGCTTCAGGGCCGGAGCGTGGGACCGTTCCAGGATTCCGCAGATCTAAAGAGGCGACAAGAGCGGGAGATGACACTTCAGGTGGTGAAGCAAGCTGCGGAGGAAAAGTGCTGAGGCTTCTAAGTTGTGAGCTTCTGACAGAGGAGAACATTATTTTTTAAAAATCACCCAGAGTTAAGCTGTATTGCTTGCAACAAAAGGCATTATCAGCTAATATCCATAACATTTTATTTTATTATTATTATTTTTTATAAAATAATTTTTAGCTTTTTTTTAAGGTAATTTTTAAAATATACTTTATTGATTTTTCAGAGAGGAAGGGAGAGGGATAGAAAGTTAGAAATATTGATGAGAGAGACACATCAATCAGCCGCCTCCTGCACGCCCCCTACTGGGATGTGCCCGCAACCAATGTATGTGCCCTTGACCGAAATCGAAGCTGGGACCCTTCAGTCCGCAGGCCGACACTCTATCCACTGAGCCAAACCGGTTTCGGCTTTATTTTTGTAATATATTTTATTGATATTTTACAGAAAGGAAGAGAGAGGGATAGACAGGTAGAAACATCGATGAGAGAGAGACATTCATCAGCTGCCTCCTGCACGCCCCCCACTGGGAATGCGCCTGTAACCAAGATATATGCTCTTGCCTGGAATGGAACCTGGGACCCCCAGTCCGCAGGCCAACGCTCTATCCACTGAGCCAAACCGGTTTTGGCTCGGCTTATTTTTTAATTAATCCTTACCCAAGGATATTTTTTAGAGTGTGCAAGGGAGGGGAAGAGAGAGAAATATTGATGTGAGAGAGACACATTGACTGGCTGCCTCCTGCACATGCCCCAATGGGTTCGGGGATCGAGCCTGCACTGCAATTGAGGTATGGGACACGTATCTACACTGAGGTCAAGGGAAGGGCAGAGGCAGAGAAAATAAATAGATCAAAGTGAGGGTGGGAGGTGTGCCAGGCCTGGTGCCAAATCTGGCCATTTTTATCACTACTGTACCACCTCATTTAACCCTCACGTTTGCTTTCTAAGACTGGCATTACTATTACCCTCACTCACAGGTAGGGAAACGGAGGCTTAGACAGATTAGGTGACTTCCTAACGTCAGAGTTTGAATGAAGCAAAGCTGACACTAAAGCCTACGCCTGTCACCAAAACTGGTGCTCGGGACCACGGTGTTCCTACAACAGGAGGAAGAGAGGGAATGGCAGGGCTGACGGTGAGAGGAGGACCCCGTTCCCAGCACCAGGCAGCCTGGCCAGGGCAGTGCCACCACAGCTCCAGGCGCTGCCCCACGGGGCTGTGGTTGGGAGAAGGGGAGAGACATAGGAAGGCGGGGAGAGGCATGTCCACTGGCCAAAGTACCTTCTCCTTTATGACATGATTAGCGGGAGCCACCTTTTACCAAGTGTTGACTTTGTGCCCAGCAATATACTCTTCATAGATTATGTTGAATGATCACATCAGATTAATTAAGAGACAATATTATGCTACAGGTTCAGAAGTCAACTGACTTGCTTTAGCTCAGTGGTTCTCAACCTTCCTAAGGCCGCGACCCTTTAATACAGTTGCTCACGTGGTGGTGACCCCAACCATAAAATTATTTCCGTTGCTACTTCATCACTGTAATCTTGCTACTGTTATGAACTGTAATGTCAATATCTGATATGCAGGATGTATTTTCATTGCTACAAATTGAACATAATTAAAGCATAGCGATTAATCACAAAAACAATATGTAATTATATATTGTGAAATATTTATTTCTAATTACAAATAAATGAAATTTTGTCTTGAATCATGGTGTAGCATGGGTAACAGTCTTCATATGATAACAGTAAACCACATTGCTACACTTTGCTACACCGAGGAGTGGTCTGTTGGTTCCTAAGACCATAGGAAATAGGTGTTTTCTGATGGTCTTAGGCGACCCCTGTGAAAGGGTCGAGACCCACAGGTTGAGAACCACTGCTTTAGCTCAAAGAGAAAGTAAGTGGCAAATCTAGGACAGAAAACCCTCTAGTCTTTCCACAGTGCCAAACTGCCTCCACTGAAGGAAGCTACACATGCTTCCTCGAGGAGAAGACAAAAGCAAAGAAAGGTGTGAGGTGTGGGAAAGGGCGGACATACCTTTTCAGGCTCAAAGAGTTATTATCTGGCTGCATTCAGACCCGTCTTCCGCAGTCCTCACAGCCCAAGCCACCCAAAGAGGCCCTGGACTGCCTTAGGCCCACTTTCAGTTCTTCCCTGGGCTAATGAGTAACCAAAGGAGGGAAAGAGAGGGCGGAGCTGGGAAAGGGGGCCGCATGGAAGACCAGGCAGGAGAACCAACCCGCTCCCAGGTCGCTTCTCCACCGTCCCCCGCTCTACAGAGGGATGGCTCCCCGCAGGGCGAGTGGCAGCAAAAGTTCCTCGTGTGTTTCCCCCGTTCAGGGCAGTCGGGTTAAGAGAAAGGAACTGATTTTCAGGGGTGAGGAGTTCATGGTTCAACAAAGAATTTGAGTTTAACTCCAGGTTCATTACATTTACTTTTAACCTGATTTTCCGATCTCTTCTAAGTAGGAACTCCATCTCTGTTTTTGGAACCTCTCTCTCTCTCTCTTTTTTTTTATAATATATATTTTATTGATTTTTTTTACAGAGAGGAAGGGAGAGAGATAGAAAGTCAGAAACATCGATGAGAGAGAGACATCGATCAGCCGCCTCCTGCACGCCCCACAGTGGAGATGTGCCCACAAGCAAGGTACATGCCCCCGACCGGAATCGAACCTGGGACCTTTCAGTCCGCAGGCCGACGCTCTATCCACTGAGCCAAATGGAACCTCTCTTAACAACAATATGATTAAGGCAGTGGTTCTCAATCTTCCCAAGGCTGCGACCCTTGCATCCAGTTCCTCATGTGGTGGTGACCCCCAACCATGAAATTTTGCTACTGTGATGCATCATGATGTAAATATCTGCATTTTCCGATGGTCTTGGGCGACCCCTGTGAAAGGGTCGTTCGACCCCAAAAGGGGTCGCGACCCACAGGTTGAGAACCGCTGGGTTAAGGGTATTCACATAGACATAGAATGGAAGAAGTGGGAGGGGAGATTCTGGAAAGAGGTCCAGAGACCTGTGTGTAAATGTAAGAGCCAAGGAGCGGTCCTCACAGCGCAGAGCTCTGGGAGTGGGAAGAGGCAGAGACTCACTGTCATTCGGAGCGCGGCGTGGGGACAGAAAATAGCCAGCTGCCGCACGGGCTCGTTGTGTGCGTTGAAGAAGATAGTCATGGCGACCAGGGCGTCATAGCTGTGGGCCTGGCAGAAAGCGTGGAGGTCTGCGGTGAGGCCAGACCTCTGCAGGAAGGCCTGAAAGAGAAAAGATGGGCAGGAATGAGGGGCACAGCTGGAACCCCCTGTCACCACCAACAAAAATGCTTATGAAGAGTTTCTTCGCATGTTCACATGGGGCTTGTACTCCATAAGAAAAAGTACCTAGTATTTACTCTGGGCTGTCTATGTGCTGGGAGGCAAGGTGTAGAAGGGGGAGAATACAGGTTTTGGGTTCAGACAAACTGATTTGAAAATCAGCTCTAGCCAAAACTGATTTGGCTCAGTGGATAGAGCGTCGGCCTGCGGACTGAAGGGTTTGATTCCAGTCAAGGGCATGTACTTTGGTTGCGGGCACATCCCCAGTAGGAGGTGTGCAGGAGGCAGCTGATCGATGTTTCTAGCTCTCTATCCCTCTCCTTTCCTCTCTGTAAAAAATGAATAAAATATATTAAAAAAAAAAAAAGAAAGAAGATGATAACGGTTAGAGATTTTTGAACAGGATGGATATTATTTAGTTAGGATGATCAGGAAAACACTTTTTTTTAAAGAATATTTTTATTGATTTGATAAAGGAAGGAAGAGGGGGAGAGAGATAGAAACATCAGTGAAAGAGAATCATTGATCAGTTGCCTCCTGCATGCCCCCTAGTGGGGATCTAGCCTTCAACCTGGGCATGTGCCCTGATACGGAATCAAACCGTGATCTGATTCAGAGGTTGATGCTCAATTACTGAGCCCTGCCGGCCAGGCTGGAAAACTTCTTAAAAGAGGAGACTCTTGAACTAAGACTTGAATGACATGAAGGAGCCAGCTATGCAAAGAGAAAAGCAAGTACAAAGGCCCCGAGAGGGAATGAACTTAATGATTCCAAGGAATGGAAAGAAAATCAGTATGGCTGCCGTACTATGAGGGATGGTGGTGGTGGTCGGGGGAGCAGGGCTGGAGTGAGATCAGAGAGAAAGACAGGGCCCCATAAACCATAGTGGGGCCTTTACATTTTATTAGAAGTGCAATGAAAAGCCAGTACAGGAAGGGGGCGATAGGATCTAAGTTACGTGTTAGGGTCGTCACTCTGGCTGCTGTGGAGAGAATGGTTTGTAGGAGGACATAATTGGAGGCTGGTCAACTGTGGGGGCTAGTACAGTAGTACAGTGAGAGACAATGAACTGTGGGAGTTACCAGAGCTGGAGAAACAGATAGGTACATGGTATGTGGGGGACAGTCAGAAGTGGGGGGCAAGGTTATCTACATAACTGAAGGCTTTCTTTTCCCACCTACACCTGCATCTTGCTCTTACCTCCAAATCCATATATATTGCACAAATGGCCACCTTGATGCCTTGTCTGAAAATAGTCTTCTGGTCCTTCCTCAGCATCTGCTCAGTGGTCAGGCCTAGAAAGTAGATGTGAGACTGGGAGTCAAAAAAGGAGAGCCCAGGGCCCCAAGGAAGAGGAGGACACCAAGGTGGGTCACGGAAGAGGAAAAACACAGCCTTTCTTTGGGCAATTTAAAGGGCTAACTGAGCCAAAACCGGTTTGGCTCAGTGGATAGAGCATCAGCCTGTGGACTGAAGGGTCCCGGGTTCAATTCCGTTCATGGGCATGTACCTTGGTTGCGGGCACATCCCCAATAGGAGGTGTGCAGGAGGCAACTGATGGATGTTTTTCTCTCATCAATGTTTCTAACTCTCTATTCCTCTCCCTTCCTCTCTGTAAAAAATCAATAAAAATATATCTTAAAAAAATAAAGTAAAAGGCTAACTGAAAACATAATTATATTATATGATAAAAATTACCTTCAATTACTGGGTCACAACAGTTACCTTTAGAGTAACGGACTTGGAGAGAAGGGTACATGTAGTACTTTATTTTCAACTAGACGCCTGGTGCAAGAAATTTGGAAACAGGTAGGGTCCTTAGGCCTGGCCGGTGGTCAGGGCCCATCTGTGGGGTGACCGGGAGGGCAATCGGGGGCCCCCACTGGCACCCGCCTCTGCAGCCTGTGGGCAGCTCCTGCATTGAGCATCTCCCTGCTGGTGACCAGTGTGTATCATAGTGACTGGTTGTTCTGCAGATTTGCATATTAGGCTTTTATTATATAGGATGATGAGAGAGAACCATTGATTGGCTGCCTCCTGATGCCCCCTACTGGGGACTGAGCCCACAACCTGGGCATGAGCCCTTGACCGGAATTGAACCCGGGACCCTTCCACAGGCTGATGTCCTGTCCACTGAGTCCAGCTGGCCAGGGCTATTTATTTACTTTTTCATCGGGAGGTAGCTGGGTGGAAAATTATGTAAGTTTTTTGTTCTTTTCCTTTGTCCTTGGTATATTCACCCTGTTTCTTCTGCTTCCCTAACCAATTGTCTAGATCTCACACTGATAACTTAGTCTTCCTGCAGCATATTTTATTTATAAGTCTATACTCTGATTAGAGTGAAAACCTCTGAGACTTTAGTATATTCTTCCCATCTTCCCCAATAACCCAGACAGAACAATCCAGTAAATGACTAATTAGCCCCTGATCAGACTCACACACCACCTTATTTATCTCTAAAGCTTAAACCATTGCCCATGCTCTGAAATTGGTTTGATGGTGTTTTCTCACATAGGAGGGAGAGAAGTCAGTTTAACACTTCATACCCGACACATCAAACTTGGCCTTTTGCAGAGAATCAAAGATGTCATTTCTCTGGGGCAGATCCGTGAAGAGGGCCTCCAGCTTCTCCACATATTTGCTGTCCTTTGGGGTTGCTTTTCCAATTTTAAGGTCCATGTTGACACAGTCCAGGATGATCGTTGCTGTGGAAAGGGAAGATGACAGAACTCAAATCTTGCGGCCCGCCATTTATGACCATGGAAACATACCTAACCCTCCAACCAAATGGTCACAATACAGAGGAGATTGTATGCAAACTCACAGAAAATAAAACAAAAAACTGGGGTTATGTCCTGAGTAAGACCTCCCAAATCCAAACTAAAATGCAGGCGGGGAAATGGAGAAAGAGTAGAAAGAAAGCCCGAGAATCTCAATCCTTGGAGATTGTGAGACTTGGGAAGAGAAAGATGACCTCTCTTCTGTAGGTCAAATTCTAGTAAAGAATCTTTTTGTTGCTGTTAATTCTCACCTGAGAATATTTTCTCCATGGATTTTCAGAGAGAGTGAAAGGGATAGAGGCAGAGGAGAGAGCGAGAGCAAAATATTGACATGAGAGACACACATTGATTGGTTGCCTCCAGCACATGCCCAAAAAGGCCAGGGAATGAACCTGCAATCCAGGTACATGTCCCTTGACTAGGAATCAAACCCGAGACCCTTTGGTCCATGGGCCAATGCTCTACCACTGAGTCACACCAGCCAGGGACCAGTAAAGACAGCCTAATTCAATTCTCTCTCTCTCTCTTTTTTTCTCTTTCTCTTTTTTACAAATAGAAAAAAAAGAGATCAAGAAAGGTCAAGAGATTTGTTCAAGGTCACATTAACTACTTCCTGGGCAAAAACGGTCCTGGAATCATTTCCTGCTGCTGAGGCAGCTTCTAGGTCTGTTTGTCCGCTGCTTCCCTTCTGCATTCCCCAACTAAGTACCCCCCAGCCTTTTCATACCTAATTGCCCCCCTGAAAGGATCCCTGCCTTCAGAAGGGGCTGAATGGCTCTGAAAGGGTATGGTCAAGCTGGAAGAATCTAGATTTTTCAAACTGTCCCTTCCCTGGGATAGCAATGGAGGAACTACCACGTCAGGCCCCAACCATCCGCCCTCACCATGCAGAAGGGCAGCAGTTTGCCTGTCCAAGATCTCTGGTGCCCCCTGCAGGATTCTCTCGGTCACCAGGGTAGCGCAGGACCCCACCAGCTCAACCGAAACAGGGCAGGGAGGACAGTGCTTCTGCTCGATGGGCCGATGGTCTAGCACCTCTGCCACTGCCTCCTCTAGAGCTGCGTCACTTCTGTGTGGGGAGAGGCGGTGTGAGAGAAAGAGAAACAAAGGTAGGTAGGCGTACCCCAGCTGCTTCTGCCCCATCTCCACCTCGCTCATGAAGGAAAATGCAGACGCCTTAGGTAAACACTTAGACCTCTGGTCACTTCTGTCTCTGCCTCATGCCTTTCAATGCTTTTCTTTAATTTATAACTGAAGTCACCTTTAACTAGTGTATACGTGATTTTGGCAAAGGGTCTGCTACGAATTACCTTACCGACATATTTGATGTCCTTTAAGGCTGCCAAGTAGAAACTTGGAGAGTTCAAACTAAAAGATAACTCAGAAATCATTTAAATCTGCCTTTGGTATTATTATATTTTAAGATTTCATGGCAGCTTTATCATAATAATGGTTCCAAACTTTTGAATAATGGTTCCAACTCTTTTTATTAATATATTTTTTATTGATTTTTTTATAGAGAGAAAGAGAGAGGGATAGAGAGTTAGAAACATCGATGAGGAAGAGACATCAATCAGCTGCCTCATGCACACCCCCCTACTGGGGATGTGCCCACAACCAAGGTACATGCCCTTGACCGGAATCGAACCTGGGACCTTTCAGTCTGCAGGCTGATGCTCTATCCACTGAGCCAAACTGGTTTCGGCTCTTTTTAATTTTTAAAAAGTTAGCAAAATTATTTCCTTATTTGTGTCTTTAATAAAGGTACACACCTATCATAATTGCATCCCTAATTTAAGGCTGGAAAAAACTGCCAACAAAGCCACATTAGTAAGTGTGTCTGGCTCCTGCTCGTATTAAAATGTGTGTTATTTCCTTGAGCGCACTGGTTGTAGCAGGATATCGACAGAGGGCAGCCTGAGGGCATCGGTCCAGCTGTCCCTTCGCTCATTAATAAGCTTCTGTTTAGACTCAGGATGCAGGTGAGACAGAGTGCCTGTTTCAATTGACACCTTTGATACCCAACATCTAAATCGTTCCTGTCCCCTCAATTCACTTAATACCCAAATTCCATGCAGGTCACCAGATCCTGTGGCTTTTCTTTTTTTTTTTTTAATATATTTTATTGATTTTTTACCAAGAGGAAGGGAGAGGGATAGAGAGTTAGAAACATTGATGAGAGGGAAACATCGATCAGCCGCCTCCTGCACACCCCCCAAAGGGGATGTGCCCGCAACCAGCATACATGCCCTTGACCAAAATCGAACCTGGGACCCCTCAGTCTGCAGGCCGATGCTCTCTTCACTGAGCCAAACTGGTTTCGGCAGATCAGATCCTGTGGCTTCTATCTCAATTTCTATTTATTCCCTTCTTTTCACCCCTCTGTTACTGCATCTCTCATCTGGATTATTCCAGTAGTTTCCTAACAAATACCTCTTCCAATCTTAGGCCTTCCTAAGCTGTCCTTCCACAATGCTGCCTGAATGATCATTTGAAAAATGCAAATTAGATTCTGTTAAGACCCGGAATAAATATAATTAACAACAGTTCCCCACTGCCCTAAAAGAAAGTCTAATCTTTTTCGTAGGGTCTCTGTGACCTGTCCTGTCTCCCTCTCCAGTCTTACCTTTTTCCATGTCTTATTTCTCACTCACAGTTCATGCTCCAGCCATGCAAAACAAATTCCAGTTCCCCCAACTCACCATGCTATTTCATGCCCGCCTGCCTTTGCTTATATTAATCACTTTCTCTGCCTGGATGCTTTTCCTCACGACCTTACCTCCCCCTTCTCCAAGGAAAGAACTAGTCCTCTTTTAAGACTGAGACTAAGGGTTACCTCTGTTAGGAAACCTTTCCTGACACCCTCTACTCCCCTCTAGTACATTTAACCGCTCCATCCTTCCTGCACCTACTGTCTCCTGGAGTGATGGTCACCCCCTACCTCCAAGCCCATTACAATGACCTGTTCGCCTAGTTCCCTCTTCCTGACCAAAAGCTTCCTGCAACAGGCACTCTGTCTCACCTGCATCCTCTAAACAGATGCTTATTAATGAGCGAAGGGACAGCTGGATCGATGCCCTCAGGCTGTCCTCTGTCGATGTCCTGCTATAACCAGTGTGCTCAAGGAAATAACACACATTTTAATACGAGCAGGAGCCAGACACACTAATGTGGCTTTGTTGGCAGTTTTTTCCAGTCTTAAATTAGGGATGGAATTATTATAGGTGTGTACCTTTTTTTTATATATATTTTTTACCGCTTTTACAGAGAGGAAGGGAGAGGGATAGAAAGTCAGAAACATCGATGAGAGAGAGACATCGATCAGCTGCCTCCTGCACAACCCACAGTGGGGATGTGCCTGCAACCAAGGTACATGCTCCCGACCGGAATCAAACCTGGGACCCCTCAGTCTGCAAGCCGACGCTCTATCCACTGAGCCAAACCGGTCTCGGCGGTGTGTACCTTTTTTAAGACACTAGTAAGATACTGGCTTATGTGGGAGATAATTTTGCTAACTTTTTAAAAATTAAAGAGTTAGAACCATTATTCAAAAGTTTCTATTATAATAAATCTGCCATGAAATCTTAAAATATAATAATACCACAGGCAGACTTAAATGATTTCTGAGTTATCTTTCCGTTTAAACTCTTCAAGTTTCTACTTGCAAAACTGGAGAAGCGATAATATTTCCTGTATCGAATATGACCCATCAGTTACCATTAGCATGTGAGATTCCCAAGAGCAAAAAATTCTCCCTCTCTTTATATCCTACTCATCAGAGCCCAACATGGCACGTGATTAAGTATTGGCTTCACGTCCTTCCACATACCTAGGTAAGACATGGTGGTCAACAAGGATTAGGGTGAGCTGGCCAGCCTGGTGCAACGTGTGGAGGTCAATCTCATCCCGGAAAATTAAGAGGGACTCTGGAATGTGATTCTCCCGGAGGAGGAAGACGTTGTCACCTCGTAGAGGTAGCTCAGAGCGCTTTATATTTAAAACTGGAACAAAGACATCCTCAGTCTCAGTCGTCTGGAGAGGAGAGGAGAAAGAAGGCATGGCAATGCTAGAAACGGACAGGAAAAATAACAAGACAACTGGGACCAAGGAAGACATGATTTTGGGTGAGTTCCTGCCACAATTACCACGTCAATAAAAACAAAAGAACAGCCGAGACCAGATTGGCTCAGTGGATAGAGCATTGGCCTGCGGACTGAAGGGTCTGGGGTTCGATTCCGGTCGGGGGCATGTGCCTTGCTTGCCGGCACATCTCCACTGTGGGGCGTGCAGGAGGCGGCTGATGGGTGTCTCTCTCTCATCGATGTTTCTGACTTTATCTCTCTCCCTTCCTCTCTGTAAAAACTCAATAAAATATGTTTAAAAAATAAATAAAAATAAGTAAATAAAAGGACAACCATTGCCCTTTCTCATTCTTAGCAAAAACATGAAGGTCAACAAGAAAACTCATGTGCTAGCCGGTTTGGCTCAGTGGGTAGAGAGTCGGCCTGCAAAGCGGGGGTGGGGGGGGGAGGGCGTCCAAGGTTCGATTCTGGTCAAGGGCACATGTCTGGGTTGTGGGCTCCATCCCCAATGGGGGGGCTTGTGGGAGGCAGCCGATCAATGGTTCTCTCTCATCGTGGATGTTTCTATCTCTCTTTCCTTCTTCCTTCCCCTCTGAAATCAATAAAAATATATTTTAAAAACACACACAAGAAAACTCATGAAAAAGAGCCGGTTCTAGATGCTCCAGAGAAAGGCTTATCAGTGTTCGAGAGCTGACACGGACATGAGGCATACACATTAGATCACAGATACCCACAAGTTACTCAATAATAAATTGTTTGAATATCTCATGGTTTATGCATTCTTATTTTTGAAATTTTATGAGTTTATTTGAGCCAAACTGATGACAACTGCCAGGAAGCAAGATCTCAAATGCTCCCTGCTTGCACATTCTTCAAAAATACATTTAGTCATTCGGTCCTCACAGCAACACGGTCAATTATTTCAGGCTTTACAGATGGTGGTGACACGAGACTCGGAAAAGTGAAGGGATTTAACTTACCCCAGGCTAGATGGTGTTAAGCAGCAGAGCTGAATCTTGAATCCAAATCTTTTCATTCTAAGAGATTCTGTTCCTAAGTACTCACCTTTGCCAGGTAAAAAGCCAAGGCGAGAGCGGACACCATGGAGTCCAAGTCACAGGCTTCATTTCCCAGCACGACGTGCAGTGGCTGGGACTCCTGGAGGGAGAAAGGGGAACTAGCAGAAGCATCTATACGTTCCCGTTTGCCTTACACTCAGGTAGGGCTTCCCACGCATCCTCTGATTCCCACCGAGGAGGTGAGCAGGTTGACCTTTCGGGTCCTCATTTCATGGATGAGGACATTGGCTGAGAGGGCATCTGTGTGTTTTTGTTTTTGTTTTTGTTTTTTAATATATTTTACTGATTTTTTACAGAGAGGAAGGGAGAGGGACAGAGAGTCAGAAACATCGATGAGAGAGAGACATCGATCAGCCGCCTCCTGCATGCCCCCGACCCATGGGGATGTACCCGCAACCAGGATATATGCCCCTGACTGGAATCGAACCTGGGACCCCCCCAGTCCAAAGGCCGATGCTCTTCCACTGAGCCAAACCAGTTTCGGCTGTGTGTGTGTGTTTTTTTAAATATATTTTTATTGATTTTTTTTAGAGAGGAAGAGAATTAGAAACATTGATGAGAGAGAAACATCAATCAGCTGCCTCCTGCACACCCCCTACTAGGGATGTGTCCACAACCAAGGTACATGCTGTTGACTGGAATCGAACCTGGGATCCTTGAGTCTGCAGGCCGCCGCTGCTCTAGCCACTGAGCCAAACCAGTTAGGGTGGCATCTGTGTTCTGGCAAAGCTTTGAGCATTCCACACAGATCCAGTTAGTGGGAAAGTGCTCTTTTCTCTCTGCTGCATTGGCTCCCTGACTGTTATTTCACAGAAAGCCAGCAGTAAATAATTCTGACTTCTGATGTTGCTTTGGGCACTTCAGAAGTCGAAGGTAAGCTGATATATGAGTATTCAAGCCATGGTTTATCTCCCTCCCCCCATTTTCAAAAGAGGGAAAAGAATCCTTAAAACTTCAAAAAGTAAGATCTAGTCCATTATCTAGTTGTCCATAAAAACTTCCCCAAAGAACCTCCATGATAACCAGACATAACCAACACTTCAACCAGAGAAGCAGGCCACTTTCCCGGGAGGTGTAGCTTAAAGCAAGCACAGTTGTTACTGCTGGAACTTTTACTTTACACGTTGACAAGTCCAGCTGCTGGTAAGAACTGGGTAGGGAGGATTATTATTAACCTTGTTCCTTTGCAGCTCCCTAGCTACCAGAGTTTTAAAGAAAATACATTAAGCCCTAGCTGGTGTGGCTTAGTGGATAGAGCATCGGCCTGCAGACTGAAGGGTCCCAGGTTTGATTCCAGCCAAGGTCACATGCCCGTGTTGCAGGCTTGATCCCTTAAGGGGACGTGCTGGAGGCAGCAGATCAATGATTTTCATCACTGATAATTTTGTCTCTCTCCCTTTCTCTCTGAAATAAAAAAAAAATATATATTTTAAAAAAATACATTAAAATCTACAGTGCTCACAACAGCAGAGACTAGGGTTTGGTTTAGTTCTGAGACACTTAGAGTGTGCCATGCACTGTTCTATAGCTTATGTGCATAAACTAATCATTTAATCCCCCAAACAACCTGAAGAGTAGGTATTTTAAGAGTGACGATTTTGCTGAAACCGGTTTGGCTCTGTGGGTAGTGTCAGACTGCGGACTGAAAGATCCCAGATTCGATTCCAGTCAAGGGCATGTACCTTGGTTGCGGGCACATCCCCAGTGGGGGGGCGTGCAGGAGGCAGCTGATCGATGTCTCTCATTGATGTTCCTAACTCTCTGACCCTCTCCCTTCCTCTCCGTAAAAAGTCAGTAAAATATATATTTTTAAAAAGAGAGTGATGATTTCATTATAGGTGTGAGCATTCAGCGAGTTGGAATGAGACCATAAAGTCTATGGTTCAGCTTAGGGCACAAGAATTCTGTCTTATTAATTTGCTTTTGAACTTCGCTCTCAACCTGCTTCTGAGGGACGAAGGGATAAGAGAACAAATGAAAAGCACTAGTGATAGCAGAGTTTCTTAGTTTCAGCACTACTGGCATTTTTCACTGGGAATTCTTTGTTGTGGGGGCTACCCTGTGCCCTGTAAGATGTCTGGCAGCATCTCTGGATTCTACCCACTAGATGCCTATAACACCCCCAAAATGTCTCCAGACTTGCCAGATATTCTCTGGGAGCAAAAATCACTCCTGGGCACCCATCTGGCATGGCGCGGTGGTTGAATATCAACCTATGAACCAGGAGGTCATGGTTCAATTCCTGTTCAGGACACATGCCTGGGTTGCAGGCTCCATCCCCAGGGTGAGGTGTGCAGGAGGCAGCCAATCAATGATTCTCTCTCATCATTGATGTTTCTGTCTCTGTCTCCCTCTCTGAAATCAATAAAAATATATATTTTTAAAAAATTACCCCCCCGTAATAAGAACCACTGGGTTATAGAAAGGTAAAAATCTACACATTCTAGCTCCTATCAGGGAAGATTTGTTAGATGGAAGAGTTTAGGAAAGTAGGACAGGAGTTCAGAGGAGCAAAACATAACAGGGAGCAGTTATCAAGTAGTTAATTTTAGGGAAACAAAAAAGAATCTAGAATCATCTTCCCTGTACTGGCTTTTTCCTTCCCTTCCCCCCAACATACACACCCCCCTCCACACCATTCTTCCAGAAAGAGACAATCTTAGAAGACTTCTGGCGGTATGAATTGCTTGATCTCATAACTAAGTTCCTGTTTTTAAACAACCCTCCTCCTCACCCCTAGTGAGCAGTACAAAAAGCAGAAATCATCTGTCAAGATTTTGGGCAGCCGAAACCGGTTTGGCTCGGTGGATAGAGCGTCGGCCTGTGGACTGAAGGGTCCCAGGTTCGATTCCAGTCAAGGGCATGTACCTTGGTAGTGGGCGTGCAAGGAGGTGGCTGATCCATGTCTCTCTCTCATCGGTGTTTCTAACTCTCTACCCCTCTCCCTTCCTCTCTGTAAAAAAAAAAAAATCAATTAAAAAAAAAAAAAGATTCTGAGCAAAGGGTCTCCCCTGCGCCCATGTATTTAAGCCTAATTCAACAGGGTGGTAGCCAAGACCCATTCATTCATACTAAACAGCAAGGCAGGGTCTCTTCCATATTCAACGCTTTCCCAACACAATATGAGCGTCCTGTACCCACGGCCCCAGGGCGGGAGGAACTTTTCTGACTTGCGATCCCTCCTCCTGACACCAGAGAAGGCCCCTCTGTTCCCTGGACACCAAGAGCTAGCTGCCCAGATGGCGGTGGACCAAAGTGACAACAAAGCACTCGAGATAAGTGGCTGCCCAGATAACGTGCTCACTCAACCAGGAAGGGGGGCACGGTGTTCTCTGGAGGGAACTGCATAAACACACGCGGCCATATGGCCCCGGCTCCGGAGCAAAACGTAAGGGGAACAGAGAAAAGGGGGAGCAAGGGGCCCTGGCCGGGTAGCTCGGCTGGTTGGAGCGTCATCTCGAACACCCAAAGGCTGTGGGTGCGAGTCCCAGTTCAGGGCACGGATGGGAGGTAACGGATTGATGTTTCTCATATCAACGTCTCTCTCTCTCTCTCTCTCTCTCAAAAAAAAATAATAATAATAATAATAAAATAAAATAAAATAGCTGAGACCGGTTTGGCTGTGGATAGAGCGTCGGCCTGAAGACTGAAAGGTCCCGGGTTCGATTCCGGTCAGGGGCATGTACCTTGGTTGTGGGCACATCTCCAGTGTGGGGCGTGCAGGAGGCGGCTGATCGATGTCTCTCTCATCGATGTTTCTGACTTTCTATCCCTCTCCCTTCCTTTCTATGAAAAATCAATAAAATATATTTTAAAAAATAAAATAAAATAATAATAATAAAAAAAGGCAGAGCAAAGGGGAGAGACCAATTACTGGGCACCAAGAGCCCCTTTCTAAAAGTCACATTCGTGCTGCTTCATGTCAATGGCAGAGGAATCAGGCTCCGTCAGATCTTCAGCATCGAGAGAAGACTAAGCAGAAAGCAGGGACTAAATACCACCTCCTGGCTGAGGTGAGGAAAAGTGACTTCCAGAGGAAGACGAATAACCAGCCCCTTGCACGCAGCCAAGTTCAGACAGCAACCCGAAGGAGCTGATACAAAAGGAATCCTCTGGAACTCGTAGCTAATCTCGGAACGGGAGTGGCCAAGGGAGGTGGTGGCGTTCCTTTCCCCTGTCAGCACCCACCCTCCCCCCAGCCTGACTGGTCTACTCGCCTCCCGAAAACCACACCGTGCACATCCCCAGCTCTGCCCTTCGCACTGCTTGCTCTGCCGGGAAGCAAGCTGCCTGCCGTTTGAAAAGACCACAGACGGGCTGAATCTCAGCCCGGCTTCTTACTTGCTGTGGGACCCTGGCCTCCCTAAGCCTCGCTGTTTTCATTTTAAAAATTAAGATAATAGCCGAAACCAGTTTGGCTCCATGGATAGAGCATCGGTCTGTGGACTGAAAGGTCCCAGGTTTGATTCCGGTCCAGGGCATGTACCTTGGTTGCTAGCACACCCCCAGTAGGGGGTGTGCAAGAGGCAGCTGATTGATGTCTCTCTCTCTCATCAATGTTTCTAACTCTCTATCCCTCTCCCTTCCTCTCTGTAAAAAAATCAATAAAATATATTTTTTAAAAATTAAGATAATAGCCCTGATCGGTTTGGCTCAGTGCATAGAGCGTCAGCCTGCGGACTGAAGGGTCCCATGTTTGATTCCGGACAGGGGCATGTACCTTGGTTGCGGGCACATTCCCAATGCAGGGGGGTGTGCAGGAGGCAGCTGATCAATGTTTCTAAATCTCTATCCCTCTCCCTCTCTGTAAAAAAAATCAATAAAAATATTTTTTAAAAAGTAAAACAAAAATTAAGATAATCATGTAATCAGCTGAAACCGATTTGGCTCAGTGGATAGAGCGTCGGCCTGTGGAATGGAGGGTCCCAGGTTCGATTCCGGTCAAGGGCATGTACCTTGGTGGAAGGCACATCCCCAGTAGGGGCGGTGGCCAGGAGGCGGCTGATCGATGTCTCTCTCTGATCCATGTTTCTAGCTCTCTATCCCTCTCTCTTCCTCTCTGTAAAAAATCAATAAAATATATTAAGAAAAAAAAAAGATAATCCTGTAATCAATTCTATGGAGCGGTAATAAGACAACACGTTAAGTGGCCACTCTGTAGTATTAAAGATGAGCTCTCTTCCATCTCCTTCTCTGCACCTGCCTGTCCAGTCAGGGCCTCCTGTCCACGAAGCCTTTCCCGATACCCAGGCCGGAGCAATCCTCTGCCTCTAACCCCCCCCACCCCCACCCCGCTGCCAACATGAGGCTCTCCTGTGGAACCTGAGGGGGTGGCAATGACTGATGACATCAGAGTAAACGAAGACTGTTCTGGGCAGAGCAAGTGTGTGGCAGCCCAACTTATACAGCAACATTCTCCTCCTCATTTAGAAAAAAAAAACACACACATGTGCAACTCTTGATCCTCACCCCATCCCCCAACAGCTGTCAGCGCAAGCCTGTGTTCTGACCATGGGGGGAGAGTTCAGAGAAACACAGCTATACTTAGAGCATGAGGAAACCCAAGCTGCCAATGGAAGAAATACAATCTGAGAGACACAAGTACATATAAACTTTTTTTTTCTTAAAAAAACACACAAAACCCACCCCACTACTGAAATATTATATCCTGACGTCCCCTGCGGCCTCAGTGCGGGGAGAAGAGATGGGTTCCAGGGCTGGCAAAGCAAGCCACCCCGCTTCTGAAGCTGCATATGGTCTGATGCCTCCTCTACAAAATAGTTAATGAGGGGGTGGGGTGGGGTTGGCGGGTGGGGGGGTGGGGAGGTGAGGGGGTGGGAAGGGAAGCCAGAGATAGAGAAGCCCTCCCAGCAGAGAAAATGGGGAACAATCTGGGTGCCAGGAATATAAATTCCTAAGGACAGCCAGCCACTCCTGGTTCCCGCCTCATGCCTGAGAAGTACAGACAGCACAGACTGCCTGCAGGCAGCTGGCTGAGCACCTCACCTCGAATGCAGCCCCACCCTGAAGCAAAAATTTTCCCCCACTTGGCAGGAGAGGGGATGTCTCTTAAATGGAGCACACTACTGTACAGCAGAGGCTGGACAAAATCCCCCTGATATCAAATGCTAAAAATATGGTATCGACAAGAGAGGTGTCTGGGTTATCAGCCATTTCTATGTTACGTAAAAGTAAGCATTCACAATTCCCTAAAAGTTAAACTATAGTTTAACTGAAACACTCCAACTTCAGTGTCTCTAAATCATATTTTCTTTTTATTATTAAAGATTTTTATGGATTTTTGAGAGAGGGAAGGAAAGAGAGAGAAACATCAATGGATTGCTGCCTGCATGCTCCCTGACATGGGATCGAACCCGCAATTTGGATATGTGCCTGGACCAGGAATTGAACCTGCCACCTTTTGGTGTACGAGCGACCCTCCAACCAACCAACCGAGCCACACCAGCCAGGGTTAACTCATACTTTCTTTACACAAGAAACAAGTGCGGCCTCTGGGGAATTCAATGGGGAGAAGAAAAAGGGTATTTTTCATTTCATATCCATCTTGTATTTTAAAATTTCACATTTACAAATTCTGCAATTAAAAGCAATCTAAGCTACTGGTGTCCACTTGTATGTGATCCGGCCCCAGATCTTCCACTAACTTTTCTAGAGTCTAATTTTCTCATGTCTCCTGGCCCAGGCAAGGCTGTGTGATGATGAGAGCTCTAAGATACAACCTCACCTTCCTCAAGTTCAAGGAAAAATCAAGACCTAGGTCTTGCTCCTTGAGGGATGATGGCAGGCAGAGCAAAGTCAGGATACCAGTAATATTAGAAAAAGCCAGTTATTTCCAGCTTCAGACCACTATAGAGGACATACTGTTAATCTGAAAAGGGAAGGGGTGATTTAGAGAGCAGACGCTGTAGTAATAGATGGATGCAATGAAACAATGCTACTTGGTGAAGTTTCAATTCCAAAGGCTCTTTACCAAATGGTGGAAAAGAGACCAGTCACCTGGGTTATTATTGCAGGTGGGGGGCCGTGTGGGGAGGTGGGGAGACAAACTGTTTAGCACTCAGAATGGTGCCACACAGACTCTTTGGATCAGTGCTGGAAAACTGGACGTAACCAAAACGAATTCATTCAAATTTGCATTAGAACCACTTTCCCCAAAACTGCATTTCACAATTTGCAATTGGTGTTAAAAATGGAACTTCACGCCTCTTCTTCAGGTAAGGACATTCATTTATACCAGGAGCTGGGTCTGCAGGCGGAATCAGGTTAACTTTTTAGGTTTCGTTAAAGACCAGAAATCTATCATCACTCAGGGGTAGTATGTTCAGCTCTAAAGATCCGGAAGAAAGGAAAGCACCGCCAGCTCTCTGTCTAGGTTTCTACAGGGGCAGTGGAGCTTAAAATAGGGGGGCCAAGTAAGTGGCCTCCGGCAGCCTCTCCCTGGCCAGCGTGTGCTGCTAACTGGGGACAGCAGCCTAATAGCTGCACGGCCGGGAGATTCCAGCTGGCTCAGAGAGCACCCAAAATAAGCCACAAAGCATCCAAGCCATGCTTACAGTTTTGATTCCAAACACACTTATCTTTCAGGCAGGTGTTCTTTTTTTTTTTTTTTTTAATGTGATCTGTGTGCCTTCAGGCCAAGGGGAGAAAACTGGAGGCAAAGGGATGCAGGTTGCTTGCTGGTCCACAGAGCTGTGTTGTGTATGTTTATCTTAACGACAGAGAAACACCACGACCACCTCTCATCTAGGGCGAGCCATGCAAAGGCAATAAAGCCATGACTCCAGGCCTCCCCCCACCTTCACTCCCCACCCGGGGTTCACCTGCAGGCCAGTGGGCCAAGGGGAGGCCTTGTGAGGTTCTACGGTCACAAGGAGCATCTCCCGGGGCACCCCTGGCGGCGGCACAGCCCTGAGACCCAGGCGACAGCGTGCAGAAGCTCAGAGACAGGACCAGAGACCCACGATTCCTGCTTCCCGCTCTCGGGTAGACAGACCCTAGAGGCAGGGGGTCAAACACCGGGAGCCGGAGCAGCATTTCCATTCTCAGGACTAGATTCTCATGGACCCCTGCTCAGCCCCCAAGCCTGATCCGATGCCAAGCCCGCCCCCCAACCCCCCAATTCCCCGTCCCTTCCACCCAGACCCCACATCTTCGTCCTCCCTGGACCCCATGTTCCCATTCCCTACGGTCCCAGACCGGGGGTCCGCGTTACCTGCAGAGCAGCGCGACACCCCTGCAGGTAGTCCTCCATGGTGGAAGCCCAACGTGTGCCACCGCCCCTGGCAGTGGAGAGAGGTTATTACTCGGCCGAACGCGCCCCGCCCCGGACTCGGGGCGGCTAGTGGCGAGAGTCAGGAGGCGG
>PVJN01022223.1:0-33685 GCA_004026805.1 Lasiurus borealis | reverse complement strand
GGGGGGGGGGGGGGGGGGGGGGGGGGGGGGGGGGGGGGGGGGGGGGGTCCACCCTTCCTAAGGAGGAGGCTGTGGTAGACAATGTGAGATGCAGCTAACTGCCCCATCACATCTGGGAAAGGGGCCCAGAATTCTCAAAGCCAGGGGCTAGCCTTTCCGGTACAGAGAGGTGAGGGTAGCAGCTGGTGCTGGCTCCTCCCCAAAACCCTTAGGTGATTCATCCTTTCCCCTCTGAGGCACCCTAGCTGTGACAGGATCTAAGACAAATCTTGGTCTCTCATTGGGTGATGGAGAAGAACTTGCTTGACAGAGGACCCAGTTGGGGCTCCACTGTGGGTTGGTGAGGCAGTGGCCCTGAGGGCTTCTACGACCTGTGTGGTTGGGGCAGTCGGGCATGGTCTCCACGCCCCTCCCAGCCAGCCCCTCCTTCCTGGGCCTGAGCTGGCCTTACATGGACCTTACAGACACAGGCAGAGCTGAAGGAGACCTTCCCTGGGGCAGTCTCTGCAGCCACAGGGCCTGGACCCACTCAGTGCAGCCAGTCTCTGGTCTTCAGTCTCTGGACTCTATTGTCCTTGAAAACCTATCTGGGCTCTGTCCCCATTCACAGTGTGCCCTCCACACCCCCATCCCGGCTCTGGCCCTCTGGTTTGCCCTGGAGTCCTTGGTAGCCTGGTAGCGGAGGTGGGCCAGCCTGTCCAGAGGAGTGGAGGAACATGGGCTGTTCCTCATTCTTCCAGGGTCTGAGCAGGTCCCCCTCCCACCCCAGGGCCTATCTTCCATGCCTGAGACACCTGGGCCTCAGTCTTTGTATTCTCACGTCTGTGGACGGTCTGGAGCCCAGTGCAGGGCAGTGGGGCTGAGCTGGGATTCCATGGAACCCAGAGGAACAGTCTGCCCAGCCAAGCTGAGTGCCAGCACTGAGCCCAGGGCTATGTCCAGCCAGAGCCAGGCTCATCTAGGGTCCGTCCCCAGATGCTCTATGGACCTGCCATAGGGGGGTGAAGACTGCCTTCCTCCCATGCACAGTAGCCAGCAGTTGTGGCGGGCAGGTGTGAGTGTGTGCAGGTGAGAACAGCTTTCCCATCCTTCTCAGCAGACTTTGCCCGCTTTGTTTGCGGTTCCTTTTCATTTTCACTTCCTGCTACAGAAGCATGGTGCCTTCTCCAGGAGAGCCGTGTCCTACCCAGTCCTGGTCCTGGGTCTTCTCTCTAAAGTCTTTGCCCACCCTCCTTCCCCCAAGCCTGGATCAGCGTGGAGGGTGGCAGAGTTTCTGCGGTGAGTACTGAGACCCCGGGTCCTTCGAACAGGTAGATAGGGAAGGGGCCTGGACTGTAGACTTCCTGGACAGGAGGCGGGATAGAAAGGGGGCAGGGACAGCCAGACTGCCGCCAAGTTCTCAGATGTTCCAGGCTCTCTTCTCTCTGTCTTTTTGTTCACAATAATTTCTTGCTCAGTGTCCCATGCATGTTTCATTTGATTTTACTGGATTCCACCCCCAACATGTAACAGATTTAAACTGGTTTTGTTGCATTTTGAGATGAATAGAAGAGTCATGTTGCTCCTGGGTACACTTTGGGGTTTTGAACATGGCTGTGCTCCTTAAGGGGAGGGTCTTCTCCAGTATGAAAGTGATTTTGGGGATAGGCTGTGCCCACCAGCTCCCTGTAGTATTCAGTTCTACAGGTCTGGGGTCCCTAGATAGTCCTGAAAAGAAGGTGACAGTTGATGTGTGGGGGTGGTCCTTGATTAGGGTCAGCCAGGAGCAAAGCAGAAGCTGGCAGGAGCTGGGCATTCCCAGGGAATGAAAAGGATCTCTCTGTGCCTCCAGTACAGGTGGAAGAGAGACAGTTTCAGAGAACATGGCAAATGTTAAGGTAGGAGGGGTAGGTAAAGAAAGGGCCTTGAGGCCCTTTAAAGAGCTTGGGTCTTTTCTCTTGGGAAGGGGCAGCCATTGCAATTTTTAAGCAGGGCCTTATGTGAGTTTATTTGACATCTCCCTCTGACTGAGGTCTTGGGGAAGACTGGAGGTTGAAGACTATTGCAGACATCCAAGGAACAGATGGTTGTGTCCTAGCTAGGTGGGAGGTGGTGGAGGCCGAAAGAAGAGGTCAGTGTCTAGATATGCCCAGGAAGCATAACCAGCAGACACAACACTTGAGGCTTCAGGATTTGATTGTATAGATCAATATGAGAATCCATGAGCATGGTATACCTCTCCATCTACCTTCATCTATGGAGATCTTCTTGAGTCTCTCTCAGCAGTATTTTCTAGCTTTGAGCATTCATGTTTTTTCTTAAGTATTTTGTTTTTTGATGCTTATAAATGCTATTGTATTTTTAATTTCCTTTTTTCAGTTGTTTGTTGTCAGAAATACATTTTTTGTCTATTAATCTCATAGCCTATAACATTGCTAATTAATTTACTGGTTTATAATTATGGGGTAAGTTTCTTTGGATTTTCTGTAGACACAATGATATCATGATGTGAAAATAGAAAGGTTTACTTCTCCCTTGCCTCCTGGAAGCTTTTTTTTCTTTTTTTCTTTTTTTGCCTCATTTCCCCTGATTAGAGTCCAGAACCATCGGAGTGGAGTTGGTAGGCACTGTCCTTGCTACTAAGCACAGTGGGAGCTTCCAGTCCTCCCAGTGAGTATGGTGTTTCCTGTAGGTTATCTGTGATGCCCTTTGTCAGGTCAAGGGAGTTTCCTTCCATTCCTAGCTGAGTTTCTGTCATGAGTAGGTGTTGGATTTTGTCAAATGATTTTTTTGGTATTGACTGAAAGGATTATATAAATGTTCTTTTTACTAATGTAATGAATTCTATTGATTGGTGTTCTAATGTGGAAATAACCTTTACATTCGGGGAGTTGTACAGGTATCACTGTCCTCAGGAGAGGCTGACCTCAGGGTCTGGCTGAAGGGGTGCTGACAGACCTATGCTGGCAATGAGCACATGGATGGCTGGGGGTGGATGTGGCCACTAGAGGGTGGGTCTGTGGCCTGAGGAGGTGGGAGCAGGAGTGTGTGTCCTGGGTGAGGGTGAGCAGGTGTGAAAGGGGGGCCCTGATGGTCGCATGTGCATACACACACACACACACACACACACACACGCCCACACAGGACTCTGGATAAATAATCTTGGACTCTTCAGATTTTCAAAGTGAACAGACATTAACTAAAACATCACGACTTGCTCATCACTTTTCAGTGGACCCTGACCTAACTCTAACCCCACTCATAATGCAGTCTAGCCTCTCTCACTTCTCCCCCCACTTCCACCTCTCCCACCCCACAACCCCTGCCCAGCCTCGTAGGTGGACGGAAGTAGGAAGCTTCTTTGTAAATGAGATAGTGCGTGGAGGTGCTGTCTTTCCGTCAGCTCTGACCTATGTGGCTTTCTTAACCTTACTGATGACTTATTTGCATCTTCTTGATCCCACACCCAGCATAATTATTCATGTGTTTTATCCCCTAAGACACACAATATTCCCCAAACAACACCGACACTACCAACAGCATGACTGCTGAAAAGCTGAAGATGTCTTATGCACTGTTAAAATCCTTGGGTTTTATAGATGTCCAGACAAATGTGTGTCTTAAAATGATTTGGAAGATGAAACACTTTGTCATTCTTTTTGTCCTTGGGCTGCAGAGACCTAGTCAGAATACTGGGCTTTAAAGTCATGTGGGCAACTTCAGTGGGCTATGCCACCAACGGCTAATCCAAGTTCATGGTTTCATCTTGTTTTCAAATTTAAGACTTCCTTTAAAAATTTGCTTTAATTGACTCTAGTAATTACATGACTATTTACATGGTTCTAAAGTCAAACCCACACCCAGGTGTATTCACAGAAGTCTAGTCTCTACCCTTCTCTCCCTCATCCCATATCCATCTGTTCCCTATAGGTCACAATTTAATTGACAACAATCTTGATGGCTTATCCTTCCATTTGTAAAAATATAACCAGCTGGCCCCAAATAAGAGAATGAGCATCCACACCCTTGTTTACTCTGCGACACCTCTTGGAGATAACCTTGTAGGGGTGACACAGAGATGGCTCCTCCCTTCCTTCTGCTGCCGGCTGCTCCATGGCCTGGACGGACCAGACACCGACATGGCTCCTGGGCTGCTGCAACCCTGCCATGCATGGGAAATAGCCTCGGAAGCAGCTTGTCTATAGAATGGGTTTCTAGGAGCGGTGTTATGGGGTCAAAGGCCACGCATCTCTAATTTTGGTAGATATGACAAACCCCCTTCCTGGGTGTGTGCCACGCTCAGTATCAACGGGAGAGGTCTGAGGCTGTCCCCATTCTCCCCCACCCCCGAGTGTTGTGGACTCTGGCATATGCCCACGCGAGACGGAAATGCCACTGTAGGCACTTCTGATCTATGTTTCTCTCTTTGTGAGTCTGTTGGGATCTTTTCATATCTTTAATGAACCCTTTACATCACCTTTTCTGGGAAGTGTGTTCACATTTCTGTTAGCTGGCATCTTGCCCAAAGTCCAGGGGAAGTGAGAGTTAGAGGCCAACGGTCTTGGGGAGGGAGGGGTCCATGAGAACGCAGTGTTTCTTGAGAGGCTGCTGAGTAAGCTAACTTTTCTTGGGTCTACCCCACATTGGCTCAAACCAGCCAAAGCTGGAGGTTGCTGCCCTTGGGGCAGAGATGGGGGAGGGGGGGCAGGGAACCCCTCACAGAGAGAGATGTCCCCGAAAAGGGAGACACGCCCTTCAGCTCTGGGTCCAGCTGCTGGAGGTCCACAGCGGACTTGCCAGCAGGGGATAAATGCAATCACAACCCAGGCTCTCCACCATCACCCCAGCCGCCTGAGGGCCTCACCTGGAGCAGGCCTGGCACCTCCTGTCCCCCGGTGGGGAGCCCAGCAGGTTCATGACCTCCTGGAAGTGGGGGGTGCCTTGCAGACAGAGGCCAGAATCCAGACCAGGCAGCTTGATGTCCGAGGCCTGCGGGAAGGCAGCCTGTCCAGGAG
This sequence comes from Lasiurus borealis, assembly GCA_004026805.1. NCBI lineage: Eukaryota > Metazoa > Chordata > Mammalia > Chiroptera > Vespertilionidae > Lasiurus > Lasiurus borealis. The sequence goes on along the minus strand of PVJN01022223.1, from coordinate 28,691 downwards.
CAGGGCCTGGCGTGGGGCCAGCGGCCAGCCTCCCAGTGAGAGAAGCCTCAGGTAGAGACCGGGAAGGAGGCCTGGGAGGGTAGAGGAGCAATGCAGGGGCAGGGAGAGGGCAAGAGGCTGGGAGGAGCCAGGACTCTGGCGTTGCCCACGTGACAGGGAAACAGAGCAGCCTCCGAGGCCCCCCTCGGCCGCTGCTGGGAGGGGTCCCAGGGGGCTCATGCAGCCGCACAGCAGAACTGAGCAGGCAGTCCTGGGGAGCCAGCCAGGAGGAGGGGAACAGCGGCTGTCAGGGTGAGTGGCCAACCCTGGGTGGTGAGGGCTCGGGGTCAGCATCCAGCAGAGCCTCCTCTGCCTTCTGCCAGCACCGGCTATGGTCTCGCTGCACAGCTGCCCGCCCAGCTGTGGGCCGGGGAGGCGGGGTGCTGCAGCCAGCGGATAGGGGCACTCTGTCATCTACAGGTGTCCAGATGCCTTGAGGCATGTAGTCTGGGGTGACAGGTGCTTTGGACAGCTGTTGAGGGAGGGGCCCGAGGAGGAGCAGAGAAGGGCGGTGTCATGGGAGTTCCCCTCACTGGGCCTGTGTGTGTCTGTGACTCTGTGGGGTGAGGATGGGGGTCTGGACCAGGACAGGCAGCCCCAAATGCAGCTCTCAGGCCCATCTGCTCTCACACTCCCCACATGACCTTTTTATGACCCTGCATGAGCAGGGGAACCTCAGGCACAGCCAAGCCCTGAGGGTGTGCCACTGGGGACCTCCCTCAACCCCTGCCCCTCCTGTGCCTACTCTTAGCCTCAGTGATACCTGTCCATGCTCAGACACATGTGCTGAGTGCATGAATGAATGAGCCGCATGGGGTCTCAGCAGCTGAAGATGACTTCTACGTTGGTGTTCAGGCAGCAGGAAGCCCTGTGGCAGGGTGGCAGGTTTTCCAGGGAGGGAGGTGGCTGCTGCAAGGGCGGGGCTGGAAGCAGGGTGTGCTGGGCTGGCCCATGAACCCGTCCAGCAGGCTCCTTTGGGGAGGCCCCGTCTTCCAGGGGCCCTTCCCTCCAGGGTTCATGTGGGCCAGTGGTTCTCAACCTTTCTAATGCCGCGACCCTCTAATACAGTTCCTCATGTTGTGGTGACCCCCAACCATAAAGTTATTTTCGTTGCTACTTCATAACTGTAATTGTGCTACTATTAATGAATCTTAATGTAAATATCTGTGTTTTCCGATGGTCTTAGGCTCTACAAGCAGCGGTTCTCAACCTGTGCGTCATGAAGCAGCAACGAAAATAATTTTATGGTTGGGGGTCACCGCAACATGAGGAACTGTATTACAGGGTCTCGGCCTTAGAAAGGTTGAGAACCACGTAGCTGATGACTGTCTCTCACAGCCTAACAGCCATTTCCTCTCTGACCCCAAGGATTCAGAGAATGGGGCAGGAGGAGCCTCCCTGAGATCTGTGCCAACTCCCCGCCACAAGCCTGTCACATGGACTCTCCCAGGCCAGTCAGGATGGAAGCAGGACAGGGCTCTGGGCCTGCAGCAGGGGTGGCAGGCACGGGAGGAGGCCTCCAACCCCTGGCGGATGCTGGCAGCAGCATGGAGGCTGCCCTTGCCTGCCCTCACCTGTCCTCCTCGGCAGAGGACCTTTGCTGTGGTGGGAGGCTGCCCGGAGTAAGGGGCTGGGCCTGGTCTAGCACCTGAAGCCTGCCCAGGATGGCCAGGCCTCTCAGACTCTGGGACAGCCGGCCTTCCCGGGGAGGGAGCTGGCTCCTGGGGAAGGCCCAGGGGGCAGGTACTCCCTCCCACCAGGCAGATGTTTCTTTTCTTTTTTTAAAAAAAATGTATTTTGTTGATTTTTTACAGAGAGGAAGAGAGAGGGAGAGAGAGTTAGAAACATCAATCAGCTGCACGCCCCTCACTGGGGAGGTGCCCGCAACCAAGGTACATGCCCTTGACCGGAATTGAACCTGGGACCCTTGAGTCCGAAGGCCAATGCTCTATCCACTGAGCCAAACCGGTTAGGCCAAGGCAGGTATTGCTGAGCCTGTGGCCAGCTAATGTTTATGGGGCACCTGCTGGGAGCCACGAACCCTGCTCGGTCCTTGGCACGGTCACTGAACAGATTCTTCCCGCTGTCAGGGCCGCCGACTGGTTAATATACTTTATTGAGGTGCTACTCTGTGCCCAGGGGTGACCTGCCAAGGGCAGGCGGGATCCCAGTCACAAGCAAAGACTAAGGACTAGTACTGCTGACTCTTGGACTGCATGGGCCCACTTGCACGCAGATTTCTTTCAATAAATGTTGTGTTTTCTCTTATGATTTTTTTTTCTCTAGCTTACTTTATTGTAAGAATACAGCCTATAACACAGAATATGTTAACTGACTTCATGTTATCAGTAGAGCTTCTGGTCCACAGGAGACTACTAGTAATTAAGTTTTGAGGGGAGTCAAAGTTATATGTGGGTTTTCAACTGTATGGGGATTGTTGCCTCTAACCCCCAATTTGTTCAAGGGTCAACTGTACAAAAGGCAAAGTTGTATGATAACAAACACACAGATGGAGCGGGTGTCAGAACTGCATCGGGAGGGGGCCAGGCAGGGAGGGGAAAGGGGAGTCAGGAGGAGCCCATGGAGAGATCCTCCGGTTTCCCTCCCCTCCCCCCCAAACCCCGGTCAGACCTGGGTTTGGCGACTGTGGAGGAGAGGCGTGAAACAGGGCCCTCCTCAGGGACCTCTGAGTAGGAGCGCTGGTCCCAGGGTCAGGGCCAGGTCACACTCTCCACTCGGGCCTCAGCTTCACCTCTATGAATGGACAGGGTGGATGGGAGGGCTCCCAGCAGTCTGTATAGAGAGAGATGCTGCCCGTGGCAATAGGTGGGGAAGCTGAGGAGACAAAGTCCCTGCCCTCAGGGTGCAGGGTGTTGAGTACGGGTCCAAAGGAAGGGCCGCTCCCCACGCTGGGCTCAGAGTGCAGAGACCAGAGCAGGGGTGGCCTGGGAAGGGGGTTCTGAGGAGAGGAGGAGGAGGAGCAGGCCGAGTAAAGCAGCCGGCAGGCAGCCGGCCCTGAGCAGCTGTGTGTCCATGCCTGCTGGTGGTCACTCGTCAGCGTGGCTGTGCGTGTGAGGGTGCCGTGCAGGGAACAGGAGGCCCTCCAGCCAGGGTGTGGGTGGGGGCAGAGACGCCTCTGCCGGGGGAGCCCTCTGGTGCTGCAACTGCGTGTGCTCTCTCTGGAGGTGTCGACATACTGCCCACTCCCACTTCCCTTCCTGGAAATTCCCCAGGCAGCCCTGAGCTGGGGCGGAGGCAGGGGGGAGCCCATCACTCCCACTCTGCTGTCGTCAGCCCGCCAACTGCCTGCCTGCCTTAAGGAGGGCTATGGTCAGGCAGCCTGAGGGGTGGGGGAGACGGCTCAGCCGGGGAAACCGAGGTTGACTGCAGGTCAGTGCCAACCTCAAGGCCTGGGATCTCAGAGCCAGGCCAGGGCTGTGATAAGGAGTCTCAGAGAAGGGCAGGGGCTGCGATGGGGTATCCACTCAGAGTGGGGCCAGGGCTGTGATGGGGCTTGGAATCTCAGGGGAGTGTCCTAAGGGAGGAGCTCCGAGGGGCAGGTCTGGAAAGGGGACCCCCTCCATGAGGTGGGCTGCATTTCAAATGCTCGAAGCATCTCCGGGGCCTAGACTCACCCAGTTCCAGCCTGAAAGCGACCTGGTGGGTGTGACCAGCATTGAAAGACTAGATAGAACGTATTTCAGTCCTGTGTTGCCCGTTCGGTGAGCTCTGTTTTGTGAACCCTTTTAAAGAAAATTTTATTGGCCTAATGTTGTTTAACGACATTATGTAAATTTCAGGGGCACGAGATTATAATCCGACTTTTGTAGACTCTGGTGTGTGCTCCCCACAGGAGTCTAGTCTCCTTCCGTCACCCCACATCTGACGCTTTTCCTCTCTCCCCCTCCCACCCCGTCTGGTGACCCCCGTTTTGGTGTCTGTGTCTGTGAGTTTTGCTTTTGTTTGTTTTGTTCGTTTGTTGCTTTTTGTTTTGTGTCCCACATCTGAAGGGAATCATGGTTTTTGTCCTTTTCTGTCTGGCTCATTTCACTTGGCACGATAAGCTCAAGATCCACCCATCTTGTCACAAATGGTAACATTTCCTCCTTTCCATGGCTGGGCCGTGCTCCATTTGTATATATTCACATCCTCCATCCTTGCCATTTTTTGTGCAACTTTTGTTTCACTCACACCTGCCAGTCCTGGATCCTGCGGTGTTTCTTAGGTGGGGTCCCAGTTCCGGAGGCCTGTACAGTGCCCAGGCACCACTATGTACCCTGGATCCGACTGTGGGGGTGTCTGGGGTTGGCAGACAGAGGGGGTGGGGAGGGAGAAGGGGAGGGGAGCCCCAGTGCACGCATAGGTCTCTCTGACGGTGACTGCACAGGCATCTTGGTGCAAATCACAAGGTGGCTTTCTGCTTCCTGTGTGGGAAGCAGACTGAAGAGGAAGCTGAGCCTGCTCCCCTTTCCCATGCCCGCCTCCCCCGGCCGGATATGTCCGGGCCCCTGATAGCTGAGCACTCAGAGCACGCGCTTCTGCAGGGCGACCACAGTGTCTGTTAAAGGGGACGGTCCTGCATGGCTGGGCAGGAGGCAGGGATGCACAAGGCCATTTGGGTGGGAAGCAGGCCTTGACTTCCCAAGCTTTCCAGGGATGACTCCAGAGGACAGAGATGAGGTAGGTTCTGAGGGTTCTGGGCTGGGGCACCTCACAAAGCTGGCCTGGCAGCTCACCAGGGTTTCTAGGTGGGGAGTAGCTAGGAGGGCAGGGTGGGTAGGAAGGAAGGACCCTAGCGGCTGGTTCTAGTGAGTTCTGAGGGTATCCACAGAGCCTGGCCTGGCTCATGGTCTGAGGAACCTCAGGATCTGGACAAAATGAGGTGTCTCAGAAAGAACCAACAGAATCCTTCAAAAAAAAAAAAAAAACAAGGGGTGAGATCATGGGGGTGTGTAGGGATGTCACATACGGGAAAACTGTGCATGAAATTGTAATTTCTGGCAAATGTGCCATTTTAAAATGCAAAAGGGATGGGATGGCATACTCAGTGGAATATTTCTGCTCCTGGCTGAAACCTGCTACTGCCTCTCTAATGGTCTGGGCCTCGAGGCTCCCGGGAGCCCAGCCGGCGCTAATGAACCTAATGGCTCTGCAAATGCAGGAGGGGAGGGATTGGGGGGGGTGAGGAAAGAGAAAAGAACCCACCCAGCCTGGCCAGCCACCCCACCCCCTTTGCAAACTGACCCACTTCCATTCCCCACCTGGAGGGCCCGTGTTCCTGGGGGTGGGAGGAGGTGTGATGCTCCATGACCCCACCAATGGGCACCCACCAGCAGCCACAGCACCCTGGGAGGCTCCAAGGCTGACCCAGCGCAGGGTGAATCCAGAATCCAGCTCGGCATCAGGCGCCCTGCGCGGTGGGGCGTTTTCAGGGTCGTGAGAGGCCAGCATAGACAGGAAGGGGAGGCTGAGTGGGAGCTTCCGGTGATGGTGATGACAGGGTGGAGGTTGTCCAGTGCCATGGGGAGGCTGGTCTGGGCCTGGAGGGCAGAGCTCCCTCCAGGTTCTGACTACAAGGACTCAAGGGGCTCTTTACCCCAGAGGGGCCTGGGAGGGGGGCCTCAGGGAATAGGACTGGGTGGGCGGACACTCAGAGGAGAGCAGGCAGGAAGGAGGAAGAAGACCAGACTTCTGGAGTTTTCTGAGTAGCTGTCCTGAGCCACAGCCCTGCTTTCTGGACCTCTGCTGCCAGGAGTGGCCAGGTGGGGTACATGCCAGGTGGGGTACCTGTTGAGGTGCAGGTGTGGATCAAATGTAGGTCCTGGAAGCAGGAGGAGAGGCCACGCAGGCTGCATCCTGAGTCCTCCTTAGAGTTGCCCTTTCTGGGCGCCCTGTCCTGAGAGATGAATGGGCTGGACTGGAGGTGGGCAGTGAGCTCCTCTGCCTTTCCCTTTGCCCAGCAGCAGGCAGGGCCCGGGAGAGGAGGGCTCTAGAGGGTGCGAGGGTCTGGCACCAGGCCTGTGCTGGCTCCCCAGGCCACACTGGGCCCACCTGGCTCCAAAGAGGCCTTGTTTTCCCACCTTCCAGCAGGCAGGGGTCTGGCTTGTGGGGGCCTCTGAGCTCCTATGGGTTCTATGACTTCTTTGGGAAAGTGAGTTTGGGGCTCCTGGGTATGGAGTGGGGGCTCATCCCTGGCCAGAGATAGGAGTGGGGGTGCTTGCCATTCCCTGAGGTCCGCCCGCCCTCCTCACTGCTGCTTCCTCCTGCAGCCCCAGGACCATGAACAACAGCACCTGCCCCATCACCAGCTCCCTGCTGGTCACACACATCTGCCATGCCTACCTGGGCCTGCTGCTGGTGCTGGGCCTGCTGCTCAACGGCCTGGCGCTCTGGGTATTCTGCTGCCGCCTGCGCAAGTGGACAGAGACCCACATCTACATGGTCAACCTGGCCGTGGCTGACCTCTGCCTGCTCTTCACTCTGCCCTTCATGCTCTTCTCCATGAGTCAGCACAACGCCAACGACACAATGCTCTGCCAGCTCTCCCAGGGCATCTACCTGGCCAACAGGTACATGAGCATCAGCCTGATCATGGCCATCTCTGTGGACCGCTACGTGGCTGTGCGGCACCCGCTGTATGGCCGGGGGCTCCGCTCCCCAAAGCAGGCCGGGGCCGTGTGTGCAGTGCTCTGGGTGCTGGTGGTCAGCTCCCTGCTGCTTCGCTGGGTCCTAAAGGATCAAGAAGGTGGCTTCTGCTTTTGGAACCCCTCCCGGCAAAACCCCCAAACCGTGGTCTTCTCCCTGGTGGGCTTCTACCTGCCGCTGGCCGTGCTGGTCTTCTGCTCTCTGCAGGTGGTGACGGCCCTGGGCCAGAGGCCAGCTGCTGATGGGGGCCAGGTGGAGGCCACCCGGAAGGCTGCCTGCATGATCTGGGCCAACCTGGTGGTGTTCGTGGTCTGCTTCCTGCCCTTGCACGTGGTGCTGACGTGGCGATTGGCCACGGGCCTGAGCACCTGTGTCATTCAGGACACCCTCCACATTACTAGCAAGGTCTCCGATGCCAATTGCTGCCTGGATGCCATCTGCTACTACTACATGACCAAGGAGTTCCAGGACGCATCCGTATTAACCGGGGCTCCCGCTGCCAAGGCTCACAAGAGCCAGGAATCTCTGTGTGTGACTCTGGCCTAGGAGACAACATAGGCATGTGAGGACCAGGTCCAGGGCTCTCCAGGAGGTGCTGCCTGCTGGGGGGGGGGGGGGGGGATGGGGGCAAGGGGGGACTGTGACCAGTGGTGAAGAGCCACAGGATGGGCCCTGAGCTCACCATGGGTGTGGACACTCTCCAAGAAGCTTGCTGGACAGAGCTGACCCAAGCACAGAGCCTGGAAGGTAACAACCCCATCACTGAGATGGAAGACAGACAGGTCAAGGGCAAAAGGACTGAGGCCTGGGCAAGGCCACACCGGGGACCCCGGGATGGGGCTGCCTACCGCATGTGTCCAGAGCCTGGTGTCGCTGGACATTGGGGAGGAGTGGATACCTGCTGGGTCCTGCTGCCTCCCTGAGCTCAGAATAAAGCTGTCCACCGGGACTGATCCTGAAAGGGCTTGTGTGCTGCCCATGTTTGCACAGTGGGAGGTGGGAGTGCTGGGGCGTCTCCCCCCGGTCACTTCTAGGGCCCCCTAATCTGCTGCCCACCCATCTGAAGTCTGGTGGAGTGCGCGGCCTGGAGTGCAGCCCAGGACCCCTGGGCCCCTCGTAGGGGCTGCCCAGATGTGGTGGGTGGGAAGAGTGAGACCATGAGGAGGTGGCCGGGGTCTGTTGAGGGGACATACTCCTGTGCTTCATTCAGGAAAGCCTGGAGCCCTGCCTGGTGGAGGTGAGGGCTGGGTGCCCAGCCAGGCAGGTTTGTGCTGTGGCTGCACCTCCCTGGCCTCCAGACTCAAGTCAGAACAACCAGCGCTTTCCAGAGGCTGCTGTGGGCACTGGGTAGGGCGGGCCTGGGTTCCAGGCCAACTGGTCCCGTCCCACCTGCATGTCCTTGGGCATCAAACAGCCTCCCTGCCCTGTTCTCCAGCTCTGTGATGGGAGTGAGATTGGTGGCCACGTTCCGGCAGGGTTGGCCTCTTAGGTGTGAGGCTGCTGCAGTCCCGCAGGCCTCTGGCTTAGGGATGGGGTCCACACGCACCCTATCCAGTGCTCCCCAAACTCTCCACCCCTTTCATCCCAGCCAGTCTCCCCATGTGTCTGCATCCCACTCTGGTCCTCCCAGTGCCCCTCCTCCAGCCCTGACTGCTGTCATCACTGCCCTACTCTTGTGGGTTCAGTTCCCAGTCTCTGACTTCTCTCAGCCCGAATCTCAAGGGTTTTGTTTCCCAAGGAACTGCCTAGTGTGCTGACAGGCTCTCCGGGCTGCACAGAGACGTCTAGTCCCATCCTTGGGCAGATCTGGGGGTCAGGAGAACAGGCACAATTGGGCCTAGTACTTGGCTCCAGTGCCATCCCCGCTCCCTGCCCCAGCGTTGTAAGACTAAGGAGAGGAGTGGCTGGAGGGCCAGTGTGGACCCGAAAAGAGCACTAGACCAGAGGTTTAACTCTGCCCAGGTGGCAGTAGCCTCCTGGAACCTGTGTTAAGCGCTCGGAGGTTCCTGTGTGTTCAGAAGGGCAGTGGCTGTGATACCTGCACAGGTTGGGCTGGGCCTGCCTCAATCCTCACCTGGTGGAGGAAATTAAAGCAGCGGGAGGAGGAAAGCCGCCCTTCCTGGAACCTCTGCAGGCGAAGGAAGCATTGAGCTCTTGAAGGATCTGTCCACCTCCTGTGGATGCCCAGGGCCCCCCCCTTGCTGTCCCTCAGAGGTGCTGCTCCTTGCCAGTCTTCAGCTGCATCAAACCCCACTCTCTAATCTTCCTCCTGCCTGGTGGGGCTCCAGCACAATGCAGGCAGCGGGGATTTCAAGGGACCCCTGAAGGAATGACAATAAAAGCAACAGAGGCTCAGACGGTGAGCATCCCAGGAACTGACTTATGAGACTGATCATGAGCCACAGACTCTGGGTGGCCTACACCAGAGTCAGGCCTCTGGTCTGGGCCAGGCCAAGTGGGGAGCCTCTCACTAGCCTCCCTCCCTCCCGAGCTTAAGATATTGGGGGACATGAAGGCCACGAGGGAGGCTCTGGGAGGTACAGCCCAGTACATGGTCAAGACCAGTTTCGTCACTAATTAGCAATGAATAGGCACCTGGAAAAAAAAAAAAAAGAATTCATTGTGAGGCTACATCAGCAGGAGTATAGGGCCCAGAATGTGGGAGGACCTAAGTTCATGCCTCTTCTGCTGGGAATACACCTGGGGTATTTTATCTGTCTTGGGACACCATTCAGCATGAGGCACAGTCACTCTGGAGAGGGTCTGGAAGGAGTAGGCTGGTGAGGGCTTGGCAACCCAGGAAGTGTGGGTGGTCAGCTAAGAGTGAGGTGTCTACCAGGAAGAGGGGGCCATCTGAGATCCCCAAGGAGTGAACAGGTGTAGGGTTTGTATCTGGAGATCTCAGGGGAGGATCTCAATAGAGTATTCACCAGCTTTCCAGGTGTGCCCTCTCAAGGCCCTGGTCTCTACTGATTTTGGCTAGCGCTAGGCTAGCCGGTCATTAGCCGTTGCAGCTGGTGCTGAGATCAGCCAGGGTGCTTCATCTAGCTTTGCTGCTTTTCTGGGCCTGGCTGTTATCTCTAATTTGATCAAAACCCTTGTCTCTGTGGCCAACAGACCCGAGGCTTTGTTCCTGCGATTATTTGATTAGGGTCAAAACCGCAATATCCTGGGAGGGCTTAATGCTTGAGGGAGTGGTTGTGAGAGGGCTTGTATGGGAGTCGTATGAGGCTGTTCTCCGGCCCCCTGTTCCTTTTCTGAGGGGGTAAACCGTATGACGAGTGATATGAGGGGCGGAAGTCATCCTGGGATCAGGCTCCGGCCTAAAACACTTGTTTCCCCAGTTTTGCCCATTGCTAGGCACCCAGGGCTTTCGGCGGAGCGACCTGTACCTGGCCTCTCCTTCCTGCTCTGCTCCCATCTGTCTAATGGCCCACGTCACAGGGACCCACCCACCTTGCAGCTGCCCCTTCCTCCCAGGTTAGCAGAGTCCAGCTAACCTCGAAAACGGCTGCCCACAACCCTAAAGTGACCACCGATGACACAGTCAGACCACACTGAAACCCACACATGGAGAGATGTGTCAGCCTCCCCAGGTCGTGCGGGGTCTACAGGGCACCCTGTCCCCTGGGAGCCTGGGCGCCCTTCAGCCCCTGCCGCTGGGAACGCGCTGAAGGTGAAGACATGTCCTCTGGCACACACCCCTTATGGAGGGCACCGCTGACATGGACACTCCCAGGCCCAGGCTGCCTGTCATGACGTGAGCCCATTAAGCAGAGACGGGGTTAATCATTGTGTTTGTTCCAGTGCTGCCTGCTCCAGCACCTCCTACCAGCCGGCTGGTCACTTAGGGATAAGGAAGAAGGGCTGCGTGCAAGGGGAAGGGGGATGGTGGAATGGCTGCAGGGTCCGTGGTCTGCGTCTCCTTCCAGGATGTTAAAGATGGATAATAAGGTAGTTAATGGTCAATGTTAAAACCCAGCTCAACCCGTTCCTGGGACCCTGGGACCTGGGACCGGAGGATGGTTAGCGTTCCTGAGGCAAACTCCCGGAGGGGGTCAGGGTCCAGTCACAGCAACTAAATCTAAGTCCATCCTGTCCTCCGTCTGTTCTCAAAATGCATTTTCTTTTCTGGGCAATGGACCCATCTGGGTCTCCTGTATTTTACCAGGTCTGTTTTCCTTCTGACAGCACATCCTCCAATTCCCCGGGGTTGGTAAGAAAACCGCCTTCCTATGGTTAGCAAGGTGAACATTATTAAACAACTGTGCTCCTCTTCTCACTGGGTGCCCTTCCCCTACCACCACTGCGGGCTCTCAGAGCTCTGCCACTCACAGTGCCACCCCAAGTGCCTGACACTCCACCCAGCTCCAGGTCTGGGGAGACAGCTGTTCCTCGAAGCGGGCACCTGCTGTGTATCACCAGCTGGCAGCCGTCACCTCTCACAGAACCATGGAGGAAGCTCCCTCCCCACCTGCTTTCCTCCAGGTGGTCCTCAAGTGGAGGCCCAGGAGTCATGGCCCCTTTTCTCCTACAGGCGGCCTGGCCGGGTTCTCACCATCACCTCAGCCAGCCCCTCGGCCGCCAGCCCCCGCCTACCCCTCACTCAGGCCTGGGATCCCTGAGGGCTGCAGCACGAGGGTGTGACAAGGGTGAAGCCACCCCAGCACTAGAATACACCCCTGCACTGGGGGGCTGGAAAGCCCCTTTGTGATGGAGATTTGCACACAGGGGTTTCCTGAGAGTTCTCCTCCCAGCCTCACCTGGAAGGGCGAGTGAAGCCGGATGGGCAGAGGGTGCTTCTGAGCTGGGTGACCTGAGCTGACCACTCTGAGGCCGATGGATACATGACCACTGAGAGTCACTTGCTAAAGGCAGTTCCAGAGGGGTCTTGGGCCATAGCCTGGCAGACAGTGTGCACTTCTGACCTGAAGAGGGTCCCCAGGCAGCACCCCACGGCATCTACTACACCTTCCCATCTGGACAGTACAGATGCCTGGAGCCCTGAGTGGCAGCTGTGGGCCTGTCCCACTCTCCATAGGCCTCTTGAGACTCAAAGCCCTGGCAACGGGGGATGCTGGCCTAGGGTCTCTGGGTTCTCCTGCCTGTGGCTGGCTTGCTGCCGGCCCTAAACCACAGGGCCTTCCTGTAGGGGGGGCCTCCCAGCCCATGTCAATTGCAGGTACTCAGGGGGAAGGGGGAGCACTACAGCCAAAGCGGGCCTGCATGTGAGGCTTGAGACCTTGCTGCAGAGCTGTGGCCAGGAAGGAAGGGTGTGCAAGGTGTCATGCACTTAGGCAGAGATTTTGGGGGACATGAAGGCCAGGAGGGAGGCTCTGGGAGGTACCGCCTACCTGCCAGATACCTCAGAGACAGGGCCCCACCCACTGGAGGAGAGCATGAAGGTTGTGACCACAGCCTTGGGCCTGATCCAGCCTGAGCAGCCTGGCTGTGTGCAGAGTGGCCGCAGCCCAGATCCTCCAGCCCTGGCTTCCCAAATTGGTGGGTACACCCCAAGTCAGGCCTCTGACTCTGAAATTTATGTATGTATGTATGTATGTATGTATGTACATACATATGTACGTATGTATTTAATCCTCACCTGAGGACATTTTCCCATTGCTCTTTAGAGAGGGTGGAAGGGAGGCTTGGAGGGGGAAGGAGAGAAAGAAACATCTTGTGAGAGAAAAATCGATTGGTTGCCTCCCACACGTGCCCTGCAGGTACTGGGGATCAAACCTGCAGCCAGATATGTGCTCTCGACTGGGAATCAAATCCATGACCTTTGGTGCGTGGGCCCCACACTCTGACCACTGAGCTCACAGGCCACGGCCGGCCTTCACTCTCCCTCACCTCGCTGGCCGCCACAGAGGGCTTCCAGGAGCTGGTGTCAGCTGGCCCTCGTGCCTCTTTGTGAGTCCCAGGCTGGGGCCACGCCTGAGTGTGGCAGCAAGTCCTGAGCTCTTGAGGAAGGACCATGGGCCAGCTCCGCCTCCCAGAGGAGTCTGGGGCCTCCACTGCCGGGGCCTTGGGGACAGGCCCACAGGGCCCGGGAGTGGGGGCGGGGGGGAGACAGGGTTATGCTGCAGGGGCCTAGGTCAGCTAAGGTCCTAAGCTGAGCTAACGCCTCCGGTCAGGAGGCCCAACAGGGCGGGGCGGATGTCTGGTCCACAGTCTTCAGGGGGCTTCAGTAGAGTCCCTGGGGTTGAGAGGGGGCCCCCTGATAAGGTTGTGTGGGAGCCCTGGCACTGGCACAGGAAGTGGGGGGAGAGGGAGAGAAAGCTGGAGGGGTGAGGGGAGGAAGAAGGAAGGGAGGCTGCAGCACTTCCCTCCCTGCCCCCAGCAGAAACAGCCTGCTGAAGCTCCCGCCATCCTCCCGCCTTCCCAGGCTGCCAGCCATGATGCCTGTGGCCGAAGGCCTGGGAACAACTCCAACAGGTGCGGCACAGACAGGATACCCTGTCGCAGGCGGCGACCGGGTCCCCTCATCCTGGTGCTGGGCCTGCTGCTCAGGAGCCTGGCGCTCTGGGTGTTCTGCTGTCGCATGCGCAGGTGGACAGAGACCCGCCTCTACATGGTCAGCCTGGTGGCGGCTGACTGCCTGCTGCTGCTGAGCCTGCCGGAAGTCCTGCACACACTGAACCAGTGGGTGGGGCCCAGGAGGGGCCGCTGTGCAGAGTCGTGCAGAGCTTCTGTGATGTCAGCACCTACATGAGCATGTGGCTGGTTCCTCACAGCCATCGCCACCACCGCTATGCTGCCCTGCACTTTCCCCTGGGAGCCTGGGCTGGGCGTGGCCCCCGCCAGGCTGCCCTCACCTGGCGCAGCCCTCTGGCTGCTGGTCCTCAGGGCTGTGGCCCTGCCCATCACCTGGCTGCATCCAGGGTAGAGCTTCTGCTTTGTGTGGGGTCACACATGGGGCCCCAGGGCCCTTCTGTTCTCCCTGCTCCTCTTCTTCCTCCGGCTGTTCATCCCGAGCTGCTCCAGCCAGGTGCTCCGGCTCCTCCACCCTGAGTGGACTCGGGCACAGCCCCAGGCCACCACCACCATTCTCAAGGCCCTCTGCATGGCGATGGCCAACTTGGCCACTTTATGCTCTGCTTCCTCCCACTGCACTTGGCCCAATGGATGAATGCAGCCTGCCCCGCCATCCAGAGGGCGGCCACCTTTGTGCAAATGGCCTCCCACATTGCCAACGCCAACTGCTGGCTGGCTGCTGGCTGCTGCTATTTCGTGGCCACAGAGTTCCAGGAGGAGGTGGGGCCGTCCTCGCCAGGCCTTTCTGGGGAAGGATGCGGGGTGTTCCTGCCTGTGACCATCCCGGCCTGGGCGTCCAGAGGGAGGGAGCGAAGGAGAGTGGCACAGGAGCGGGCCCCCGCACAGCCCTGCAGCATGAGGTGGGAGGCGTCCCAGGCCCCCCCAGAACTGCTCTCTTCCTGCTGCCACAGTGTCTGCAAGAAACAGCCTCCCTGGGTGCAGCCTAACTTGGGTGCTGGGTCAGAATGATGGGTCCCAGAGTCAGGGCTTTCCCTCTGCAAACAGAATTTAACAAAAAATTAAAGGACTGCCAGCAACACGGGTCTTTTCCCTCCAAGCCCAGTTTTTCAGGTGCTCTCTCCCTTGTCCAGCCCTCAAGCTCTGTGATGCAGAGTGACCCGTTTTTGCCAGGTTGAACTCTGACCTCCACCCTCCCTTGCTGAGCACTGGACGAGCTGGAGAGGGTGTTACAGAGAACCAAGACATTATTTCTTCCATTACCTCCAGGTCATAAGATACAAAGGCTACTGAAGTTCGGATCTCCAAAAGCCTCCAACCATGGCAACAAAACCTGACTAGGTCCCACGGCTGCAGGGCACTTATGTCTCCATTCGGGGTCCCATTTAAAGAGACACAGCTGTCAAATGAGTTTAAAGAAATTCTTTTTGAAAAAGGTTTAACTTGAATTCTTCAATTTCTTTTATTTTTATTTTATTTTTATTTTTAAATTAAATCTTTATTATTCAGATAATTACATTTGTTTCTCTTTTTTTCCCCTCCATAGCTCCCCTCCACCCAGTTCCCACTCATTCATCTACCCTTACCTTCCCCCCATTGACCTCATCCATAGGTGTATGATTTTTGTCCAGTATCTCCCTGCACCCCCCTCACCCCTTTCCCCCTGAGAATTGTCAGTCCACTCCCTTTCTGTGCTCCTGATTCTATTATATTCACCAGTTTATTCTGTTGATCACATTTTTAACTCACTTAATTTTTAGATTCACTTGTTGATAGATACGTATTTGTTGTTCATAATTTTTTATCTTTTACCTTTTTCTTCTTCCTCTTCTTAAAGGGTACCTTTCAGCATTTCATATAATACTGGTTTGGAGTTGATGAACTCCTTTAGTTTTTTCTTATCTGTGAAGATCTTTACCTGCCCTTCAATTCTGAATGATAACTTTGCTGGATAGCGTATTCTTGGTTGTAGGTTCTTGCTATTAATCATATTGAATATTTCTTGCCACTCCCATCTGGCCTGCATAGTTTCTGTTGAGAAATCAGTTGACAATCATATAGGTGCTCCCTTGTAGATAATTAACTGTATTCTCTTGCTGCTTTTAATATTCTCTCTTTGTCTTTTGCTCTTGGTATTTTAATTATGATGTGTCTTGATGTAGTCCTCTTTGGATTCCTTTTATATGGGGTTCTGTGTGCTTCCTGGACTTGTAATTCTATTTCTTTCACCAGATGTGGGAAGTTTTCAGTCATTATTTCTTCAAATAGGTTTTCAGTATCTTGCTCTCTCTCTTCTTCTGGCACCCCCACAATTCCGATGTTGGTATGCTTGAAGCTGTCCCAGAGGCTCCTTACATTATTTTCACATTTTTGGATTCTTTTATCTTCTTGCTTTTTCAGCTGAGTGTTTTCTGATTCTTTATATTTCACATTTTTGACTCGATTCTTGCCTTCCTCTAGTCTGCTGTTAGGTCTCTGTATAACATTTTTTATTTCAGTCAATGTATGTTTAATTTCTAGTTGGTCCTTTTCATCTCTAGTTGGTCCTTTTTCATCTCCTCTTGGGTCTCACTAAATTTATCCAGCTTTTCTAGGATATTCTTGAAAAACCTTATAACTGTGGTTTTGAACTCTATATCCAGTCGTTTGTTTTCCTCCATTTTTTTTGTTTGTGATCTCTTCCCTTGTTGCAGCATTTTCACTATGCCAGGAGAACTTCTGTGTTGGATTCAGCCTTATGATACAAGACTTGCAAAACTGCAAAAGCCTCTCTGTTGAGCTTAGGATGGGTGAAGTCTCAGTGCTTAATGGACCGGCTTGCCTTCCAATCGGCCCTGCCCTCCACGGCCCCTGGGTCTTACGTGACTCTGGGTAACCGCTGGAGTGGTCCCTGTGTGCTCATGCAGTGCCTCTAGGCCACTGCCTTTCTGGCTCCCCTGTGCTCCAGGACCATATGAGTCTGGGTCCCCAGGGTCTCACCTGAAACTGGGGTTTAGTGGAAATAGAAGTGGCGCAGTTGGGAAGCTCTGTCTCCCGCCCACTCGTGAAAGACAGTGACACAATCAGCAGTCCATCCTCCACGTGCAGTGCTGTGCACACCACCAGACTTCTCCCTTTTGCGACTCCCCTAAATTTCCATGCACTTCTCCCTTTTCACAGTCCAAACTCCCCCTGTATGAGTTTTGGCTGGACCTGGGGTTCAGTGCCATAGGATAAGGGGTTCAATGCAGTTGGGAGTCTCCATCTCCCTCCCACCAGAGAAAGCCAGCCAGGTACTCTGGCACCAGCTCTCTCCACATGCTTGTTTCTGTACCTCAGCTTTTTGCAGCTCCTCTGGGTCTCTGTGAGCCCCTCTCTTTCCTTCTAGTTGTAGAATATCCACTCAGCCAGCTTTCCTGTGGTTCTGGATGCTGTCCATTCTGTCTTTTAGTTGTAGTTTTGAAATTGTTGTGCAAGGCAGCAGTGTAGGTGTTTACCTATACCGCCATGTTGGATTATCCTGGATTCTTGAAGAGTGTCAAAGAGATCACCTCCTTACTTTTGGGGGTCCTGCTCAGGCCCCTTTCCTTCCCACCCCACCTCCTCAGCTCCAGCCACAGTGCCCCCTCTGCAGGAGACTCTGTCCCTCCCTCGGCAGGATCAGGCCTGATGCCTGAAACTCCAGAAGCCTTTGTGTGTGAAGTTTCTCCCACCGGGTCCTGGAGAGCTCCCTCCTGTGGCACCAGGAGGAGGAGCAGCCTTGGAGGAGAGCCCTGAGCAGCAAGCGACCAGCACCCCCACTCTGCCTGCCCAGCTATGCTCAGGGTAGTGGTGAATGTGTTCCTGGCTCTGGGAGGCGGCCAGCCCCCATGAGGCCACTGAGTGTGGCCCAGTGGTCGACCGCAGCCAGAAGCCCAGGCCTGCCTCTGGGAAGATATGTGTGGCTGCTCCATGGAGACCTCCTCATGAAGGCCTTGGGAGAGCCATGGGCCTTGGGCTCAGGCTGTTGGCAAACTTGTGGGAGGAGCAGGGCTCAGCTACTGTGTCCACACCTTGCCTCAGCACCCTGGTTGGGGCAGCCCCTGCAGTCACCTTCCGGGACTGATCCTTTTAGGGAGTTGGGTGCCAGAGGCCCAGGCCCTCCCACCCTGGAGGCAATGCTGGGGCACAACAGGCTGCTTACTGAGGGCAGCCAGACCAGGCCCAGACCTGAGGAGGGACCACAGTTCTTGACAGGGAGCTGATTACACAGTCTCTGTGCCTCAAGCCCTGGAGCAAAAGCCTGGGTTGCTGTCCCCGGTGCTGCTCATCTTGCTCCCAGGCCTGCATCCAGCACCTGGCAGAGAAGGGGGAGGAGCGTCGGGTGGAGGAGCTGGGCCAGGTTGTCCGGGGTGGAGGGATGGGGGGAGCCTGCGTCACACCCCTCAGTCCCAGGCCCCACCACCCTCTTCTCTCCTTTCCTTGGCAGAATGCGTCTGGGTGGGGCCAAGGGTAGAGGCGTGACACTTCCCCCTCCAGTGGTGTATGCTCTGTGGGGCAGAGAGCCACTGGTTTAACCTGTTCTCTCACCAAAGAGGATTCTGGGTCACAAAAAGGCAGGGAGTGTCCACAAAGCTGTGTCCAGCTGCGATTAAAGTTTTACACAATTAACAAAGGGAATATGAATCTTCACTGTGACCCACAGCAACTTCCTAAAAGTAACACGCTCAACAGAAACACGGCCGAAGTGTGAACAGGCAATGCAGGGTGTGGAGAAAGGGGTGCAAGCCCCGTGGCACCCCAGCCTCCCTCCCCGGCAGGCTGGCCCTCCAGTTCCAATAGTCGGCAGAACAGGGGCTGGGATGGTCTTAGGCCGTTCCCATGATAAAACATGAGAAAGGCCAGAGGACTTATAAGCAGCAGGCATTTAATTTTTATACTTGGGCATCGGGGAGCCGGCCTGGGAAGGATGCCAGCATGGCCGGGTTCTGGTGGGAGCCGCCTCCTGGCTCACGGCGGCCTGCTCACTGAGACCTCATGCAGCAGAGGGGATGCGGGAGTTCCTGGCGTCCCTGTATCAGGGCACTGGACCCCTTCACGAGAACTTGTACCCACAGCTGCCCATCCTCCACCTGAGCCCGCCGTGGCATTGCCAGCCTCTGCGGGGAGCCCAGTGCTGGGCCAGCAGACACTGAGTCTGCTCACAGAATAGCCATATAGGGGTCCAGGGACGTCCTCGAGCCGGCTCCCCGAGGGCGTGTTCAGGCGCCTCCCTCACCAGCTGTCTTCTCTCGGCCTGTCTGCGCCCCAGGGACCCTCAGATCCAGGGTCAGCCTCACCAGGTGTGGCTCCAGACATGACTACACCTCAGGCCTGTCCAGGTAACTAGAGCCAATGCCCAGGATTCAGAGTCTGGAGAGCACAGGGATCTGGAAGACAAGATGCTGTCCTCTCCCTGGCCTGACCCCAGGAGCCAGACCCATAGCACCCTTTGCAGGGCCTGGCCAGGGCTCCTGGGGGTGACTCCTGGGCCAGGGATGATGAAGTGCCACGGTGGGCACTCCCACCATGCACCCCTTTTCAGTCACAGCGTTTGTGGGCAGTCTGACAGACATGAGCAGAGCCGGGTGGCCAGGGCAGAAAGCCCCAGGTGCCCAGCAAGGTTCAAAACTGGGAAAACACGAACCTCGTGCCCAGGTTCTGCCCTCCACTAGCACATCGCTGGTCATGTGGGTTAGGCCCTGACCCTTTCCTCCCTCAGGATAACATCGAGGCCTCAGCTATATTTCAGCTCCAGGCCAGAAAAAGCAACAACAATGGACCAGCTACGGGGACGGATGACCCCCTGCCCTGGCGCTGACCAGTCACTGGAGACCATGACCCTGTAAGGACACACCTGGAAAGCTGACGATTATTCTATTGAGACCCGCCCCTCCCCGCCTGAGACCTCCCCTAAGATTCCCACTTGTAAGAGATGACTACCCTCTGTGCAAGGGGAGCACCCCTGTGCCTGCCTCTCCCCTCTTCTTCCCTCTAAGGCCGCAGTCACCAACTGGTGGTCCGAGGGGTCTGAAAGGTTGGCGACCGCCGCTGCTCTGAGGGACCCCAGGAGGCCAGGGAGCAATGGGCATCGGCAGCTCCTCCCAATCTTACCCCCAACCCTGTCCCCAAGGTCCCCTTTTCTCTGACCTCCTAGGGAGCCAAAGCGGCCCAGCCTCGGCTCTCTGTGGCTTCCTCCGTGCTCAGCTCCTCCCCGGGGCACTGCCCCAGCTTCATACACATGCTGTCTCCGAGCGCTTTTGCTGCTGCCAATCAACTCTTGCTTTGCTGCACGGTGTCTCCTGGCTGAAATCTTCCTTCGAGACAAGAACCGAGGTCCTGTCATCCCGCTGGTAACAGAAGGACCCGTTCTGCCTGCTGCTTTCTATCCGAGTGACCCTGAGAAACAGCCCCTGGACGTGCCTGGAGGCCCCCTGTTCGTGACATGGAGGTCAGTTCAAGCGGCCGACTGTTGCCCCAGATGGTCACCAATTCCCCCTGCCAAATGCCGTGGCGGCTCTACCTCTCAGACTTGAGAGGTTTGGCCCAGCTGGGAGAGCCCCCCCAGCAACAGCCTGTCTTGGGGTGCTGGCATTGGGGCCTGAAAATGAGGAAGTCTGGACAAGGATGTGATAAGTAGCTGCCATCGGTGACGTCCTGTGGCGATGGCTCTGACGAAACACCAGGGTCGAGGCAAAGATCCTCAGGAAGGCCTTGGCCCTGTTCCCCGTGGGGTCGGGTGGGGCCACATGGTAGGAAAACACTGAGCACACAGCAGCCTCTGAGGAGCAGCCGCCCAGGCCTCTCGGGGGGATCCGGGCCTGTGGGCGATGAGGTAGGGCGTTGGCTCCAATCGGACCCTGTGGAGGGTGGGGAAGGCGGGTGGGGTGAAAGCCAGCTTGCCTTCCGCTGGACAGGACTTGGTCGTTCCTCATGTGGGCCGGCACAGGATGCGGCGTCCTCACAGTTTCCTACCTGCATGACAGTTTCCTACCTGCAGAGACTTCTCCTCCAAGGCCAACTTCCCGGGGACCCGGCAGCAGGGCAGTGGTCAGGGTGCTCCTCCAGGCTGCAGGCACCTGGGAGCAGATGGGGACACGCTTCTGGGACCTGAGAGCCTCCCTCAGTCTCCCGCAGCACAGTTGTTCTCACAAACAAAACGCCCTCGGGCCTGTGTCGTGGGCAGCAGACGTCTCTGTAAGGAGCCAGAGTCCATGTTTCGGGTCTCCTCCTCCCGGGTCCGCTCAGCACCGTGGCCTGGGGACAGCCAGCAGTGTAAAGCAGCAGCGAGGCTGTGCTCCAACAAATCTTCATGTCCAGGAGATGACAGGCTGACCCCCCGTCTGCACGTCCAGATCCAGCGGCCACTGTGCTGGGGCACCATGGCTAATCCGTGTCGTCTTGGGGGACCGGTCTCCTGAGTTGCAGCGTCAATGACAGTGCATCATCAACTCCTTTTAAACAGAAACGTATTGGGGTAACATTGGTGAATAACATAAATCTTAGGTGCTTGAGATAACTCCAGCTCCGTGCATGCTGTGGAGTGCTCCCCACCTGAAGTCTGGTCTCTGTCTCCATGTATTTAGCCCTGTGACCCTCGCTTTGCTGCAGTGCAGGGCCTGCCTCAGGTGCTGAGAGGAACCCCAGTTCCCCGTTAGCCCAGGACTCGCAGCCGGGGGATTTCAGGAAGACTGACTCCAGCGAGGAGACTGCACCACGGTGCACAGACCTGAGGGTCAGGCTCCGTTTCTGTCCGGGGGCTGCTCCTGGGGCCTGAGGGCAGTGGGTCTCCGGGTGGAGGTTTGAATCCCAACTGTCTCCGAGCAAGCCGACTGACGTGGTGCGGAGCCCCCCCCCCCCAACATTTGCTTTCCTGTGAGCCAGGAGGTGGCCTGAGCTAGAAGCATCTCGGTGGCTGGTGGCTGTGGCCGTAGCTGACCACCTCAGTGATCCCCATGGACGGTTACTGAGCAGTGTCGGGTGCTAGACGCTGTGCTGTGCCCTCCATACAGAAGAGCCTCCTCGGCCATGGCAGGTGCTCGGTACCCCAGGTTACAGTGGACAGACCGTGGCGGCCTCATTCACAGGGTTCTTCAGGGTTGCTGGGGCGAGGCCTGTTGTCCTCTAAGTGGTGAGGGCTTTGCCCCCCTGCCTGGTGACACACTCTGAGAGTGCTGAGAAGTGAAGGACAGCTGGATGCCCACAACGGGGTTCATATCCCATGGCAGCCAGTCCCAGGGGGCTGAGCCAAGGGGACCCACGGGGGCCTAGGGTCAAGCTGTGCAAGCAGGGGCTCCAGCTGCCATGTCTCAGGCCTGCCCTGCCAAGTTCTAAACTGCCCACAGTCCTCAGTTCCAATTGTCTTTGAGAGTGGCCAGGCAGGGGCTGAGGTCAGAGGTGGGTGACTGTTGGACTTCTAAGGTTCCTTCCAAATGCAAGACCAGATCTTTCAGCAGGGAGGTTAGTCAGGGTCCTGGACATCTTTGTCGCCCTCAGCCTGTGGGCCTGGCTGAGGAGTGGCAGTTTAACCTGGAAGCCTGTCCAGGGCCACCTTGGGCACTTTTCTGGGTTGAGGTTAGGGTGTGTCCCAGGAGAGGGGTCAGGAGACAGAGCCTGCCCGTGCAGGGTCACAGCTGAGCTCAGACCCCTCTGCAGTGTGCTCTGGGAAGCCCTGTTCTGAGAGGTGTCACTCAGGGTCAGAGAGGGGCTGGAGAAGAGGGGTGCCTTGGGGAAACAAGTTTGGGAGAGGACAGTCCTTTGTCAGGATAAAAAGAAGCTAGGGAGATTTCTAGGCACGTGGAATAGGAAAACCGAGACAAGAAAATTAAATGAGACCAAACAGTTTGGGCAGTTTGCAGCCAGCTAGTGCATTGCAAGACCTTATCTTCCCCAGCCAAGAGCAAAGATTCATATTCCCCTCCCCAACCAGGTAATATATCGCTTAAGTCACCCTGGTCTGGGAAAATGGAGAACAAAGACACAATTAATGCCATTTGTGCCAGCCAGATCCAAGGACAGATGAAGCTGGGGAATAAATAACAAAAAAACCTTAAAACCAGACAGACCTGATCAAAGTAAAGTAGACCAAAGAATAATCCAAAAATCCCTTCTACACTCATTTTGATGCATCAGACTATTAAAAATTCACCTGGAAAGCTGATGGATATCCTGGTGAAACCCTCCCTTAAGATTCTCAATTGAAGAATTAAAAAAAAAGGATAGAAAGCCCCCAGGACAAAGATTCAATGCGGGCTCACTCTAGGCACGCCCCTGCCCCTTCCTGGGCAAGAACTTCTTGTTTTTAAGGGTTCCTACAGAACTTACAAACAGGTGAGCAGAGGGCAGAGGCAGCTCAACCCAGGCTCACCCCCTGATCCTGTCCTCCAGGCTCCCTTTTCCTCTGACTTCTCTGTGAGCTGATGCACTTCGCCTGCCGCATTCTCTCCTACAACATTTCTGGAGAACCGACTCAGAGCACCCCCTAAGCTCTCCCTGTGGTTCCTTCTCCCCTAATTCTTCCTGTGTTTCATTGTCCCAGCATTAATAAGCATCCCCTCAAACCCATTTGAACCAGTATCTCGAAAGCTTTCTGACACGAATCAAGAACCCACACATTACAGGCTGGCCTGAGGAGGACCTGCCCCGGACCAGCCCCTGTCCAGTAACAGTCCTTGTCCGGAGCTGGACTCAGGGCTGAAGGATGGGGTGGGATGCTGGTGCTGGCAGCATCTACCGGGCAGGTCCCCCAGAGCCCTCAACACATTTAATGGTGAGTTGTGAAATAAAGGATGTCTTATGCCCTACCTGGTTTGTCTCAGTGGATAGAGCATCAGCCTGAGGACTCAAGGGTCCTAGGTTTGATTCCAGTCAAGGGCATGTACCTTGGTTGTGGGCACATCCCCAGTAGGGAGTGTACAGGAGGCAGCTGATTGATGTTTCTCTCTCATCGATGTTTCTAACTCTCTATTCCTCTCCCTTCCTCTCTGTAAAAAAATCAATAAAATTACAGGCCAATATCCCTCATGAACATAGATGCCAAAATCCTCAACAAAATTCTAGCAAATCAGATCCAGCAGTATATCACAAAGATCATACACCATGACCAAGTAGGCTTGATCCCGAGAATGCAAGGATGGTACAATATCCACAAATCAATAAACGTGATACATCACACAAACAAATTGAGAGATAAAAATCATGTAGTCATATCAATTGATGCAGAAAAAGCATTTGACAAAATCCAACAGCCTTTCTTGATAAAAACTCTCAACAAGGTGGGAATAGAAGGATCTTATCTCAACATAATAAAAGTCATATATGATAAACCCACAGCTAATATTATACTCAATGGGCAAAAACTAAAACCATTTCCTCTAAGAACAGGAACAAGACAGGGATGCCCACTCTCACCACTCCTCTTTGACATAGTACTGGAAGTATTAGTCACTGCAATTA
The DNA here is from genome assembly GCA_004026805.1 of Lasiurus borealis. Classification (NCBI taxonomy): domain Eukaryota; kingdom Metazoa; phylum Chordata; class Mammalia; order Chiroptera; family Vespertilionidae; genus Lasiurus; species Lasiurus borealis. The sequence goes on along the minus strand of PVJN01022223.1, from coordinate 5,060 downwards.
GACAAGAAGAAGAAATAAAAGGCATCCAAATTGGTAAAGAAGAAGTAAAGCTGTCCTTATTTTGCAGATCACATCATATTCTACATAAAAGATCTGAAAAACTTCATCAAAAAACTAATAGACTTAATAAATTAATTCAGTAATGTAGCAGGATACAAAATTAATGCCAAGAAATCTATGGCATTTCTATACACTAATAGTGAACTTACAGAAAGAGAGACTAAAAAAGCAATCCCATTTACCATCGCACCAAAAAAACTAATATACCTAGGAATAAACTTAACTAAGAAGGTAAAAGACCTATACGCGGAAAACTACAGAACACTGAAAAAAGAGATAGAGGAAGACATAAACAGATGAAAGAGCATACCATGTTCATGGATTGGGAGAATCAACATCATTAAAATTTCCATACTATCCAAAGCAATCTATAGATTCAATGCACTTCCCATTAAAATACCAACGGCATATTTCACAGACCTAGAAAGAACTCTCCAAAGACTCATCTGGAATAAAAAAAAGACCCCAAATAGCCAAAGCAATCTTGAGAAAGAAGAATAAAGTAGGTGGGACCTCAATACCAGATTTCAAGCTGTATTACAAACCCACTGTTCTCAAACAGCCTGGTATTGGCATAAGAATAGACATATAGACCAATGGAATAGAATAGAGAATCCAGATATTGACCCAAACCACTATGCTCAATTAATATTTGACAAAGGAGGCATAATCATACAATGGAGTCAAGACAGTCTCTTCAATAAATGGTGTTGGGAAAATTGGACAGATACCTGCAAAAAAAATGAAATTAGACCACAAACTTACACCATGTACAAAAATAAATAAACTCAAAATTAATACAGGACTTAAACATAAGACGAGAAACCATACAAATACTAGAGGAATCCACAGGCAGAGAAATCTCAGACATATGCCAAAGAAACTTATTCACTGATACTGCTCATAGGGCAATGGAAGCTAAAGAGAAAATAAACAAATGGGACTACATCAAAATAAAAAGCTTTTGTACAGCAAAAGAAACCATCAACAAAACAACAAGAAAGCCCACTGTATGGGAGAACATATTTGCAAATGTTATCACTGATAAAGGTTTAATTTCTAACATCTATAGGCAACTTATACAACTGAATAAAAGGAAGATATAAGATCCAATAAAAAAAAAATTGGACAACGGACCTAAATAGAATCTTTTCGAAAGAAGACAGAAAGCCAAGAGACACATGCAAACATGCTCAAAGTCACTCATTATCCGAGAGATGCAAATCAAAACAACAATGCGGTATCATCTCACACTTGTCAGAAAGGCAATCATCAACAAATCAAGAAATGACAAGTGTTGGTGAGGATGCAAAGAAAAAGGAACTCTCGTGCACTTCTGGTGGGAATGCAGACTAGTGCAGCCACTGTGGAGAACAGTATGGAGTTTCCTCAAAAAAATAAAAATGGAACTCTCATTTGACCCAGTAATCCCACTCCTAGGAATATACCCTAAGAAACTAGAAACACCAATCAGAAAGGATATATGCACTCCTATGTTCATAGCAGCACAATTTATGATAGCTGAGATTTGGAAACAGCCTAGGTGCCTGTCAGCAGATGACTGGATCAGAAAACTATGGTACATCTACACAATGGAATGTTATGCTGCCATTAAAAAAAGAAAAATTCTTATCATTTGCAGCAAGCAACCTGGATAGAACTGGAGAGCATTATGCTAAGTGAAATAAGCCAGTCAGTGAAAGAAAAATACCACATGATCTTACGCATTTATGGATAATAAAGAACATTATAAACTGATGAACAAAAAGATAGATACAGAGGCAGTAAAGCATCAAACAGACTGTCAAATTACAGCGGGAAGATTAGGAAGAGGTGGGGGAGATAAGAGATCAACCAAAGGACTTGTATGCATGCATATAAACATAACCAATGGACATAAGACATTGGGCTTTCGGGCATGCATGGGAGAGGGGTTGGGGGGACAATGGGAAGATATGTAGACATGTAATACATTAATAAAAATAAAAGTAAAAATAAAAATAAAATAAAATAAAGGATGCCTTGTGCTGACAAATTTTTCCCAACTTTGTTTAAACTAAAATTTAGTTAGTTGTCCAGGTTAGTCTTATAAAGCAGAGTTAATCCAACTCCTACTCCATCCCGAAGTTCTGGGGCCTGGAGAGCCAATCACATCCCAATACCCCCTTTCCCTGTCCAGGGCAGGGGAAGGGACTGCACCGGGGTCCCTTTCTATGCGAGTTCCGTTTGGGAACCGCAGCCGTGGAATTATAACAGTGCCTGACATCCCTGTGCTTGATCAGTCATCACTCAGCCACACAGTGAGACCACAGGAAAGGCAAGTCACAGGGGCTTCATCACTCAGGCACACAGTGAGACCACAGAAAAGTCAAATCACAGGGGCTTTATCACTCAGGCACACAGTGAGACCACAGGAAAGGCAAGTCACAGGGGCTTCATCACTCAGGCACACAGTGAGACCACAGAAAAGTCAAATCACAGGGGCTTTATCACTCAGGCACACAGTGAGACCGCAGGAAAGGCAAGTCACAGGGGCTTCTTCCCTTAGCCACACAGTGAGACCACAGGAGGGACAAGTCACAGGGACTTCTTCCTTCAGGCACACAGTGAGACCACAGGAGGGATAAGTCACAGGGGCTTCACATGAGAACCAGCGCCTCCGTGTCTGGGTCAATAGAAGGGACTTATTCGGTAATAGTGGTTAAAAACGTCCATTGTGCCTGGTCTAGAAATCAAGTAAGATGGAAACTACTTACTAGTGAGAGTCACACTGATAGCAGGTACATCTATAAAAGATGCCTCCAACTGTAATTCTGTCAGGCCTTCATTGGAAATGCTACGTGATCACTTACATGATAAAATCAAGGGAAAAAAATATCAAAATTATTTTAGAAGACGGAAGGACACTCTTGCTGTGTTTCTGGATTATTTTATTACACAGATCAGCAACAAAATATCGTGCCTGCTCCCCTACAAACAGAATGACGCAGAAGGACCCCAAAGAGTCGGGCCCCAGTCACCTGCCGTTACGGGCGTTGCCTGGGAATCATTGTCTAAGTGGTCTCCATTTGAGCCACCGAACAATCACTTAGGAAAAAACTAAAAGAGAAAATGTCAGTAGAGAGAAGTGTCTGGCGGGGGCAGCCTCCCCCGACATCAGGTGACTGGTGCTGGGACTCCCTGACATGGCAGCCCATGCCTCTGTGACTCTGAGGCCTTGAAATGCGGCCCCTGGAGAAGCCACAGTCCACTGGGGAGGATGTGGGAATGCAAGGGCAAACGTTAGGCGGAAACTGGGCTGTGAGACGCAGTTCCTGTGGAGCGAAGGGTCTGCATCCTTGGTACCTGGCTGGATATGGGGACAGGATGTGGGAACTGCTTCCCCCACCTGACATGCAGAACAGAGGCCTGTAAACCCACCCTCCCACTGCACCACGTGGATGTGCTGAGTGGGGTCCAAGGGGATAGCCTGAGCCCACGGAGGTGGTGAATTTGGAAATCTAGCGCATCCTCTGAACAAAAAGGGTTAGCCCTCTAATAAATGCCATGTGATGAGACTGTACTGGGCCCTGTGGGAAGTAAATGGATTCAGGGTGAAAGTCAGCGGGCGCCACTCAGTGGTGACCACTGGAAGCTACACCTGAAAATGGCCATGCGAGCCACTAGCGGGCTGTTGATTGAGACCACTTTCAAAGGATACAAAGTAACCCTGAAACCTGAAGTCTCCAGGCGTCCTCAGTGATGTCAGAGAAGAGGGGAAGAGTATATGTTCTTACAGGTGCACGGCAGCAGGGGAGTGCAAACAGGTACTCCTGTCCCCCTGAGCAGGGCCCCTCTGTCCCCCGACTTTGGAACCCCTGAGGAGCTGTGGGATTCCACTGCCAGGGTCAGGGTCCAGAGAGCAGCTCCACATTGACCAAGTGCTGCCTGGTTCATGGACGGCAGCCCGGGTGCTGATCTCCCAGCCTGTGCGTGAGTCCCTGGTCCTGTGGCGGTGGTGCTGGGCGCTGGTGCTGGACAAGGTGGTGGCTGGAGCTGGGCCTCGGATGTCGACTGCATGCCGGACACGCACTTTTCGCCACCTGGTTTCACCCCTCCCTCGAGCGCAGAGACGCAGTGATGCAACTGCCCACCAGCCACAGCCTGGTGGCCATCGGGGCTTCCAGCTTCAGGCTGGTCTGGGCCCCTGTGCACACCTGCAGGGACCCCTCACCTGCACCAGGGCAGGAGGAGAAACCAGGCCACAGCCTGAGGAAGCAAAGCCCAAATGTGCTGCAGGGCCCAGGGCAAAGCAAAATGAGAATGCAGACCTCCCGCCAGGCGGGAAAAGGGGCCACGGAGGGACTGAAACAGAGAGCTCTCCCCTCGAAACACCTCGTGGCTGATCAGCCTGCACAGGGCTCACACTGGTACCTGAGCGACCACAGCGTAGACTCAGGCGGCTGGTGTGACTTACAGGGACTGCAATCAGTAACACGAGGTTAATGAGAGATCTTGATCGATCCTGAGATTTTCCTGGCTTCCTTTTCTGCAGATTCATTAATTAGGTCATCAAAATGGACAGCAATGTCATATTTGGTAATCTAATCGAAAGCAACGCCAGCCACTCTGGCCAAATGTAAGGTTGCAGATCATTTAGACAATTGTTAATTTCAAGAAGGCGGAAGGCTCTGTCTGTGATGGGACCATGACAGATCCCCCCAGGGCACGTTACAGGCTGTGAAATTATTTTGAAACATAAGTTTTCGTACATTTAGAGCAGATGATTCTCAGAACAATTAAAAAAAACACTATAGAAATCAGTTTTGAAATGCAAATCTATACAGTGCCATATTAATGTTCCCTCTGAGACTTCTTCTAATGTGGGGATCATATAAGAATCTGATTCAGGATTTACATATAATTGAAAACACTTGTTTGTAATTGTATCGTTGTATCTCCAAATATATGGAAAAAATAACTTTGGCCCTAGCCTGTTTGGCTCAGTGGATAGAGCATCA
>PVJN01022222.1:0-33687 GCA_004026805.1 Lasiurus borealis | reverse complement strand
CCTGGCAAAGGTTGGGAGAAGGACTTCCAAGGCCATCCAACCTGACAGCTCTGTCCGGCATCAAATACCGCATTCTGGGGGATTACCATCCTGGAGAGAAGATAGAGAGTGGCAAGAAGGCAGGGAGGGAGAATGTGTGAGAGAGTGAGGGAGCAATAAAGAGGTGTATGGACATGCTGTGTGTGTGTGTGTGTGTGTGAGAGAGAGAGAGAGAGAGAGAGAGAGAGAGAGAGAGAGAGAGAGAGAACGCTAGGGACAGTTAGATCCCGCGGGTCTTCCAGGGAGCTGCCAGACCAGGCAGTCTTGAAATACAAAACCCCACTGCCACCACAGACATTAAGGGGCAGCCAGTGCGGACACAGAAACCATGCCATCATGAAGAACAGGACTGCTTATGGCTAGGACCCTAGTCTCACCACCACTCAATTTGGTCTAAGACGCAAGCCAGGACCCTATAACCACTCAGGACAAAGACCTGCAGACCCACAGACACCAAGACTCCAGACATCCGAGCCACAGATTACTGTGAGTCATGGAGCCCATCCCCCTCCCTACCAGCCCACTGCGATAGCATAGGATCTGCCAAACCTGCTCCGTACAAGCAGGCTTCCTGCCGACACAGGATGGCTGTGCAACTTAACTTTGACTCTGGGAGCAGTGCGCGTGTACGCACGCACATGCACATGCACATGCACACACACACACACACACACACACACACGGGACTATGTTTCCCACAGTGCAGGAGTGGGCCTCCCAAAGACACAGGGCAGCTGTGCAACCTGGCCCTCCAAGCAGACCGGGGACCCTGATTCTTTGTGCCAGAGACAGCACTGAGCACTAGTGTTTTGATTCTCAGCACACACATGTGGGGACTCTGTTTCTCATCTTACACGCATGAGATCCCTGATTCTCAGTGCATGCACAATGAATGCCTGTGACTGCAATTCTCAGTGCACGTACACACAGGGACCCTGATTCATGGCACTGAGGTCTCACCAAGTCATAGAGACTCCAATACTCAATTCTAGGAGTATACACATGGGGTCTCTAACTACTGGCGTGCACTAGGAGATTCTGATTTTTGGCATACACCTACGGGGACTTTTTTTGGTTTGGCGCATGCAGGGTCCCTGATTCTAGGTGTGCTGGTGACTCTGATTCTTGGGATGTGTGACTCCCACTGACCCATGGCAGCCACACATCTCAGTGTTGGAGCTCTTCAGTGACACTTGGGTGGTGTGATGCTCCCACTGCACATGGCTCAGGCCCCTGCAACTCAGCATTTGGACCTTCTGGTGATAGTTAGGATGGGGAGACAGAGAAACAATCCCCAGAGGAAAGAAAAAGAGGACTCGCCAAGAAAGAAAATAAGTGAAACTGAGGCATGCAATATGACAGAAAAAGAATTCAACATAAACCAGATGGATGAGAAAATCAACAACCTATGCAAAAATCAGGAAGAACTCAAAAGTGATATTGCTACAATCAAAAATGCTATAGAATGTTTCAACAGTAGACTAGAAGAAGCAGAGGACCAAATTATTGAGTTAGAAGATAAGGTAGAGAAGCCCAATCTGAACACCAACTGGAGAAAAAAAAATTAAAAAGCAGGAGGAGAGCCTAATGGAGCTTTGGGACAACATGAAACCAAGTAACCTACGTATAATATGAGTGCCAGAAGGACAAAAGAGCAGCAAGGATTAAAGAATCTATTTGAAGAAATAATAACAAAACTTCCCTGATATGGGGAAGAAAAAAGTCACACAAGTACAGAGAGTCTCAAGCAAGATGAATCCCAAAAGACCCACACCAAGACACATAATAATTACAATTGCAAATGTTAACAAGAAGAGAATCTTAAAGGCTGCAAAAGAGAGACAGAGAGTTACCTACAAAGGATCCCACACCAGATTATCAAATGATTTCTCAACAAAAACACATCAAGCTAAAAGGGAATGAAATAAAGTATACAAAGTGATGCAAAGCAAAGGACTAAATCCAAGACTATCAATCAAAATTGAAGGGGAAATCAGGAGCTTCACAAACAAAAAAATGCTAAGGGAGTTTATCACTATCAAGCCAGCAATGCAAGAAATGCTAAAGGGACTGCTGTAAAAAAGAATAAATAGAAATGGAAGAAGGAACATAGGCATAAAGCACAGAAATGGCTACAAACAAGTTCCTATCAATAATAACATTAAACATAAATGTATTAAATACTCCAATCAAAAGACATCAAATGACTGAATGGATAAGAAAAAATGACTCATATATATGCTGTCTGCAGGAGACCTACCTCAGAACAAGAGACTCACACAGACTGAAAATGAAGGGATAGAAAAATATCTATCAGGCAAATGAAAATTTTTAAAAAGTTGGGGTAGCACTACTTATATCTAACAAAATAGACCTCAAAGTGAAGACCATAACAAGAGACAAGGAAGGCCACTTCATAATTCTGAAGGAATCAACACACCAAGAGGATATAACTCTGGTAAACATAAATGCACCCAATATAGGAGCACCCAAATAGATTTAAAAAAATACTTCTGGAAGATATCAGGGGAGAGATTGACAGCAATACAATCATAGTAGGAGACTTTAATATCCATTAACAAGACTGGATGAATCCTCTAGACAAAAAAATGAGCAAAGAAATAGCAATCTGAAACAACTCACTAGATCAAATGGACTTAATCAACATCTTTAGGACATTCCACCCCAAAACTACAGAATATACATTCTTCTCAAGTGCACAGGGGACATTTTCAAAGATAAGACCACATATTGGGACACAGGCAAAGTCTCTCCAAATTCAAGAAGACTGAAATCATTTCAAGCATCTTCTCAGACCACAATGGCATAAAATTAGAAATCAACTACAATAAAAACAATCACAAAAATTCAAACACTTGGAGGCTGAATAGCATATTATTAAACAATGAGTAGGTTACCAAAGAGATCAAAGAAGAAATAAAAAACATCCTGGAAACAAACAACAATGAAAACACAACAATCCAAAATCTTTGGGACACAGTGAAAGAAATCCTGAGAGGAAAGTTCATAACATTACAGGCCTATCTCAAAAAACAAGACAAAGTGGTGATAAACAATCTAAATCTGAAACTTGAAGAATTAGTGAGAGAGAGAGAGCAACAAGAAAAGCCCAGAGTGAGCAGAAGGAAGGAAATAATAAAGATCAGAGCAAAAATAAATGACATAGATACCAAAAACAAACAAACAAAACACCACATACATACAAAACAAACAAACAACAACAACAAAAATAACACAAAACATCAATGAAACCAAGAGCTGGTTCTTTGAAAGAATAATCAAAATTGATGAACCTCTAGCTAGGCTCACCAAGAAGCAAAGAGAGAGGGCTCAAACAAATAAAATCCGAAACAAGAGAGGCAAAATAACAACAGACCCCACAGAAATACAAAGAATCACCTGACTGGTTTGGCTCAGTAGATAGAGCGTTGGCCTGCAGACTGAGGAGTCCCGGGTTTAATTCTGGTCAAGGGCATGTACCTTGGTTGCGGGCACATCCCCAATAAGAGGTGTGCAGGAGACAGCTAATCAAAGTTTCTCTCTCATCAATGTTTCTAACTCTCTATCCCTCTCCCTCTCTGTAAAAAATCAATAAAATATATATATTTTTAAGAAAAAAAGAAATACAAAGAATTGTAAAAAAAAAAAAAATACTGTGAGAAGCTCTATTCCAATAAATAGGTCAATCTAGAAGGAATGGACATATTCCTAGAAAAACATAATCTTCCAAAACTCAACAAGGGGGAATCAAAAAATCTGAATAGGCCATATCTATGGAGGAAATTAAAGCAGTAATCAAAAAACTTCCAACAAAAAAAGCCCTGGACCAGATGGCTTCACAGCAGAGTTTTATCAAACATTCAAAGAAGAAATAAAATCTATTTTCCTTAGACTATTCCAAAAAATTCAAGAGGAAGGAATACTTCAAAGCTCTTTCTATGAAGCCAGCATTACCCTAATCCCAAAACCAGATAAAGACAATACAAAGAAAGATAATTACAGGCCAATATTCCTCATGAACATAGACAACAAAATTCTCAACAAAATTCTAGCAAATCAAATCCAGCAATACATTAGAAAGATCATACACCATGACCAAGTAGGATTTATCCCAGGAATGCAACAATGATACAATAACCGCAAATCAATAAACATGATACATCACATAAACAAACAAAGAGATAAAAACCATATAATCCTATCCATTGATGCAGAAAGAGCATTTGACAAAACCCAACACCCTTTCTTGATAAAAAATCTCAGCAAGGTAGGAATAGAAAGATCATACCTCAACATAATAAAAGGCATATATGACAAACCCAAAGCCAACATCATACTCAGTGGGCAAAAACTAAAACCATTTCCCCTAAGAACAGGAACAAAACAGGGAAGCCCGCTCTCACTACTCCTGTTCAATATAGTACTGGCCATTGTGATCAGAGAAGAAGAAGAAATAAGAGGTATCCAAATTGGAAAAGAAGAAATAAAACTATCTTTATTCACAGATGACATGATATTGTACATAGAAAGCCCAAAGACTCCATAAAAAAACTACTAAACTTAATAAATGAATTCAGCAATGTAGCAGGATACAAAATTAACACCCAGAAGTCTATGGCTTTTCAATAATGAACTCAGAAAGAGAAACTAAAAAAGAAACCGCACTTATCATTGCAACAAAAACATAGGAATAAATTTAACCAAGGAGATAAAGGATCTGTACTCAGAAAATTTCAGGCACTGAAAAAAGAGATAGAAGAAGACATGAACAAATGGAAGAATATACCATGTTTATGGATTGGTAGAATCAAAATTATTAAAATGTCCATACTACCCAAAGCAATCTATAAATTCAATGCAATCCCCATTAAAATACCACTGGCATACTTCAAAGACCTAGAACAAACTCTCCAAAAATTCATCTGGAATAAAAAAGACCCTGAATAGCTTCAGCAATCTTGAGAAAGAAGAACCATGTTGGAGAGATCACAATACCAGATATCAAACTATACTACAAAGCCTCTGTTCTCAGAACTGCCTGATACTGGCACAAGAACAGACATATAGACCAATGGAACAGGATAGAGAACCCAGAAATCAACCCAAGCAAGCCATTATGCTCAATTAATATTTGACAAAGGAGGCAAGAGCATACAATGAAGTCAAGACAGTTTCTTCAATAAACGGTGTTGGGAAAATTGGACAGATACATGCAAAAAAAGAAGAAGGAGAAGATGAAGAAGGAGAAGAAGGAGGAAGACGAGGAGGAGAAGGAAGAGGAGGAAGAGGAAGAAGAGAAAGAGAAGGAGAAGGAGAGAAAGAAAAAGAAACTAGACCACCAATTTACACTATACACAAAAATAAACTCAAAATGGATAAAGGACTTAAACATAAGATGGGAAACCATAAAAATCTTAGAAGAAGCCATAGGCACTACATTAACAGGCATTTGTCATAGCAATATCTCTACCAATATAGCTCCTAGGGTAATGGAAACTAAGGAGAAAATAAACAAATGGGACTTCATCAAAATAAAAAGCTTCTACACAGCAAAAGAAATAATCAACAAAACAACAAGAAAGCCCACTACATGGGAGAACATATTTGTCAATGTTATCTTCGATAAGGGTTTAATCTCCAACATTTACAGGGAACTCATACAACAAAAGGAAAATAAACAATCCAATCAAAAAATAGGCAAAGGACCTAAGTAGATACTTTTTGAAAGAGAACATACAGAAAGCTAAGAGACATATGTAAACATGCTTCAAGTCACTAATCATCTGAGAAATGCAAATCAAAACAACAATGAGGTAGCATCTCACACTTGTCAGAATGGCTGTCATCAACAAATCAACAAATGACAAGTACTTCTGAGGATGTGGAGAAAAAGGAACCCTCCATCACTGCTGGTGGAAATGCAGACTGGTGCAGCCACTGTGGAAAACAATATGGCATTTCCTTAAAAATTTGAAAATGGCCTTAAAAGGTTTGGCTTAGTGGATAGAGCATCAGCCTGTGCACTGAAAGGCCCCAGGTTCAATTCTGGTCAAGGGCATGTACCTTGTTTGTGGGCACATCCCCAGTTTGAGGTGCAAAAGGCAGCTGATTGATGTTTCTCTCTCATTGATGTTTCTGACTATCCCTCTCCCTTCCTCTCTGTAAAAAATCAATAAAATATATTTTTTAAAAAAATTAAAAATAGACCTGCCATTTGACCCAGTAATATCACTTCTAGGAATATAGTCCAAGAAAACAGAAACACCAATCAGAAAGGATATATGCATCCCTATGTGCATAGCAGCACAATTTACAGTAGCTAAGATTTGGAAACAACCTAAATGCACATTAGCAGATGAGTAGATTAGAAAACTGTGGTACATCTACACAATGGAATACTACATTGCTATAAAAAAGAAGGAATTCTTACCATTTGCAGCAGCATGGATGGAACTGGAGAACATTATGCTAAGAGAAATAAGCCAGGCAGTGAAAGAAAAATTCCACATGATCTCACTCATTTATGGAAAATAAAGAACATTATACAGTGGTACGTCGAGATACGAGTGCCCTAACATACGAGATTTTTGAGATATGAGCCATCGAGCAAGCGATTTTTGCTTTGAAATACAAGCAACATTTGAGATAGGAGTAATGGCAAGGATTGGCCGGCTGCACACGACCCACCAGTTTACCTCGACTCGAGTGTCTCATAGTTTCGCGTGTCTCAAGGTTATGGAACAAATTAAACTCGTATCTCGAGGTACCACTGTATTGCGATGAACAAAAAGATAGATACAGAAGCAAAGAAGCATCAACAGACTGTCAAACTATAGCAGGGGAGGTTGGGGAGGGTGGGGGCAGGAGCTCAGAGATCAACCAAAGGACTTGTATGCATGCTTATAAGCATAACCAATGGACATAAGACAGTGTGTGTGTGTGGGTATGTGAGTGTGTGTGTATGTGTGTGGGTGTGTGTGAGAGAGTATGTGTGTGAGAGGGTAGGGGAGGCCGGAGGAAGGTCAATGGGAAAAAAGGAGACATATGTACTACTATTTGTAATACTTTAAACAATAAAATAAAAATTTAAAAAAAAGAACAGATTGTGGGCCAGATTGGACCAATAGGTACAGTTTGCTAACTCTTGCACTAAAGGAACATTCAGTCTTATACACAAAGATAAATGTACAAGAATGTTTATAACAGCATTGTGGTATTAAAAAATTAGAAACAACCTAAAGTCCATCATTAGAAGAATGAATTGTCATATATATGTGTGTGTGTGTGTGTGTGTGTGTGTGTGTGTGTGTGTGCGCACATGCAATACAATATTACTAGAGGATCAGTGCATGAAATTCATGCACAGTGAGGGGTGTGTGTTTCTCAGTCTAGCCTGCGCCCTCTCTAATCTGGAACCTCTGGAGAGATTGGGCCTAAATGGGCAGTTGGACATCCCTCTCACAATCCAGGACTGCTGGCTGCCAACTGCTTGCCTGCCTGCTTGTGTTATTGCCCCTAACCACTTCTGCCTGTCGATCAACTCCTAATCCCTCTCCTGCCAGCCTGATCGACACCTAACTGCCCTCCCCTGCTGGCCTGATTGCCCCTAACTGCCTTCCCCTGCCAGCCTGGTCACCCCTAACTGCCCTCCCCTTCTGGCCCGGTAACCCCTAATTGCCCTCCCTTGTCTGCCTTGTTGCCCTTAACTGCCCTCCCCTGCAGGCCTGATCACTCCCAACTGCCCTCCCTTGCAGGCCTGGTCCCTCCCAACTGTTCTCCCCTGCTGGCCATCTTGTGGCAGCCATCTTGCGTCCACATGGGGGTGGCCATCTCATGTGTTGGAGTGACAGTCAATTTGCCTATTACCTCTTTATTATATAGGATAGCAGAATAAATGAGAAAAAAAATATCTCCTTTCACCCTCTGCCCTTGACCACCAAGGCCTGGAACAGGTACTGGGATGCCCCTCCCTGGGGCTGAGCCACAGAGCTCAGAACTCACTGCTCCTCCCATAGGATACCCCTCCAGCTGGGCTGCCTGATCCTCCATGCCCCAGGCCCAGGCTCTGTCCCACTCATTGTCTTCTGGTGAAGGCCCCCACCTTTGTCCCCGGGAATAATCCTCTTCTAACCAGGCCAGTACATGATAGAGAGCTGTGTATGTGTGTGTATGTGTGTGTGTGTGTGTGTGTGTGTGTGTGTGTGTGTGTGTACGTGCGTGTTGGCAGAGCAGCCAGAAGAATCAGAGTTCACCGGGGTGCCTCCTCTCTGCCAGCCACCCCTCCACTTTCCTCCCACGGAAAGAACAGAAGCCCGTGACCCTGGAGAAGCTCTCCCGGAGGAGGGACGCAGTCACACCTGCTGCTCACCTCCACTCTCATAGCTTCTTCTGGAAGGCCATTCCCCTCCACCAGGAAGGCTGCTCGGACTGGGGGAGGGGGAGAGGGAGAGGGAACACTTCCCATCCCAGAGGGCAATTTCAAAATTAACGCATGGCGGACCCAACAGCAAGCCGGCTGCACGGTTAGGAGAATCAGTGGAATGTTTGCAATTAATTAAAGGACACGTCTCAAGGCAGACTAAATACGAACAACCAGGAACCGGAGTCCCTTCACGATCGGAAGGGGGAACTTCCCGATTTGATTGCAGAAAGCAATTTACTTCAATTAGCAGTGACATAAACAGGGTGATTGCTTAATAGGAGGACCAACTCTCTAAAAAATAAACAGCCTGGATTGCATCCCTTCCCATTATGTTAGCCGAGTGGGACTGCTTTTCCCAAGACAGGCCTGATTAACCCTTTAGGAGCCACCCGATTCCCAAGGGCAGAGCTTCACATCTCCTGCAAGGTCTCTTCACACGGTGGTCCTAACATTTGTTGTGCATTTAATAAGCGTTCATCAATTTGCTCGTTGCTTTCATGTCTGTCATTTCCCCTCAGTAATCCTGGGAGATATGTTTTTATTATGCCCATTTTAACAGATGGGGGAAATGAAGCTCAGGAAGTTTGAAACTTCTATGGCGGTGGGGTGGGGGAGTGGGGGTGATCTTTTCAAAGGCAAATCCAAACATGGCATTCCCCTGCCCAACTTAAAACCCACCCATGGCTTCCGAACTCCCTCTCTTGGCCTGCAAAGCCCTGCAAGACCTGTCTCCTGCCCCCCTCTCCCACCGCCACTCAAACCATTTTCCTACACGCTCCCCACATTTGCAGTCTGTGGCCATGGCCGGTTTCTCAGACATATCAAGATCATTCCCACTTCGCCCTAGCCAGCTTGGCTCAGTGGATAGATCATTGGCCTGTGGACTGAACAATCCCAGGTTTGATTCTGGGGAAGGGCACGTGCCCGGGGTTGTGGGCTTGATCCCCAGTAGGGGCATGCAGGAAGGCAGCCGATTAATGATTCTCTCTCATCATTGCTATTTCCATCTCTCTCCCTCTCCCTTCCTCTCTGAAATCAATTAAAAAATAAAAAATAAAAGATCATTCCTACTTCAAAGCCTTTGCACTTGCTGTTCCCTCTGCCTGGAATGTGCTCCTCCATTTCTGGTAGAACTGATCTCTTAACTCCAGATCTCCAGTCAAATATTGCCTCCTCAGAGAGGCCTTGTTCTCTGCCCCATCATTCCTGACCTCTTTTGGTTTTTGACCTAACACTTATCTTGTTTGCTTATTGTTGGTGTGTTTCCTGTTTGTTCTCCTCACCCCCCGCCCAAGTTCCATGAGAGCACAGATTCGGGCTTCTGTCTGTCTTGTTCACTGCACAGGCTCAAACACACAGTAGACAGACAGAAAATATTTGCTTACTAAAGAAAGTATTATCCCTTTTTTTATATAGAGGAGGAAACAAAGGTTCAGAGAAGTTAAGCACTTCACAAGGTCAAACAGCCAGTAAACAGCAGAGCTGGGGTTCACATAGCTTCCTCTGTGTAGCCACACTACAGCCCTCCATCCATCCCCACCCCCACCTCCTCACCATCCCCATCCCAGCCCCAAGAAGCAGGCACCCATCCAGCCAGCTGGGAGAGCATTAAACCCATACCCCAGAGCGTAATCCCTCCTTCCTGCTGAGTCTCCCTCCATACTTGGTATCCTTGACATTATTGTGTCTCAGCTGGGCAGGGTCCTCATTCCAAGAAGGCAAATTCCAGAAGTTAAAAGACCTTAACTTTCTCCCTCTGGCTCCTCACCTGGAAGGATTTAGGTACTGAACTGAGCTCCTCTTAGGAAATGCATCCTTGCCCTGGGAATGTGTGAAGAAACTTAAACTGCCCTGTGACTCCCACCCAACACCCAGCCAGCCCCCCAACATACACAGCCCAGTGAGTGGGGGCTATCTGGGCCCTCTCTCAGGTTGGCTGTAAACTGGGAAGGGAAGGATAGGGAAGCCAAGATCAGTGTGAGGAGAAGCATCCTGGTGATGATCAGGGAGAAGTGAGAGTTGTGGACAAATGGGCCTGAGAGCTTCAGGTATAGGAGGGGATGACTGAGAGAACACTAGAGATTGAAAATGCTTTGCAGCCCTAGCTGGTTTGGTTCAATGGATAGAGCGTCAGCTTGTGGACCAAAGGGTCCCAGGTTCATTCCAGCCAATGGCACATGCCTGGGTTTCGGGCTCGATCCCCAGCAGGAGGCAGCCAGTCAGTGATTCTCTCTCATCATTGATGTTTCTCTCTCTCTTTACTCCCTCTCCCTTCCTCTCTAAAATCAATAAAATATATATTAAAAAAAGAAGAAAAAAAGAAAATGCTTTGCAAAGGCATAAAGCAAAAACCCAGAGCTTCCTTCTTGCTGGGGACATTTACAAGGTTTAAGAAGATTCCAAACCTAGCAGATAAACATGGAGAAACTTTTGAAAACAATTTCATGTATGCCCTCGAGGAACAGGGATGTATGGCACCTTTTAGCCAATGGGGGAGAGCCAGTGCCTCTTTCTTTAATGAAGCACCTCTCCAACCCCCTTCACTGTGAATTCACTCCCAGCTCCTGAGTGGGGCAGGACCCTTGCCCTTGAGCTTCTGGCCCAGCGCCATTTTCAGCTATGCCTTTGTGAGGCTTTATTTAGCCTTTGGCCTCTGCTTGAGGGTCAGAGCTTCAAATTTGCCTGTGACAACTGGGAGGAAGACTGGAGTCCCATTTGAGGTCATTCACTGTCTTCAAAGGAGCTCAGATGTCCTCTCCTCCATGAGGCCTGCCCGGACTGCACTAAGGTGGGAATTCTGCCTGTTATTCTCAGGCTCTATTCCAGGGCTTTTGTTTGTTTGTTTGTTTTCTTTTGCATGTCACTAACCCTGAGCTCTTTTCATTCATAACGATGATCACAATTGATAATTAACCATGACTCATTTGGTTACCTGCTGCCATCCTTTCCTCACCAGGCTGGGCCCTCTCTGGGGGCAGGAAACATCTCTCTCTTCAAGCTGCACACTGCAGGCACCTAATAGGTGCTTCGTAAATAGTTACCCACTAAATTCAAGGCACTTGACCAGGACTTGGAAAGCTCCCACCAAGCCTTCCCTCTTGCTGTCTCCCTCAGGCCCTAAAGTGCTGGCTGCCGAAGTCTGACCCCAACACAGATTCCTCCTTTCTCCTCTCCTGCCCCACACTTTGTTCCCTGAGGACTAATCAGCCCAGAGGCTGCTGAGTGCATGGTGTCACTGAGGTCAAAGAGGTTACTGACAGCAGAAAGAGAAGCCAGTCTCCACTTGTTAAAATGATGGTGCCCAAAGGATCATTGCAGGTGTACGTTGTCCAAACAACGGCTCTGAGGGCTGGCCATCTGCCAGGCATCGTGCTCAGAGCTGGGACACGGTGCACAAGACCAGCATAGTCCCTAGCCCCCTTGGAGCTCAGGATCTAGTGGGTTCCTCAAGTCTTTTCCAAGAACCATTCGCCCCCAAGGCAGACGTCCATGGCCGGGAATCATGCTCTTCCCCACCCCCAGCCCTGCATGCGGCAGCTTTCAAGTTCCCCAAGGAAAGGATCATGCAGTAAACCCCAAAACCCCTGACTCCAGGCCCAGGGGACAGTAGGAATGAAGCTTTCATATCCCAGCCCTTTGACACATGACCTTGAGCACGTTACCTCTCTAAGACTCATCTCTTCCCTCACAAAACAAGATCAAGAGTCCTCACCCCACAGGGTTGTTAGGAGGATTAGATTAGATGGTAATGATAATTGCTAACATATTCTGAATTCTTTGCCAGACACGCATTATCAAGTTTAATCTTCCCAACAACCCCTTAAGGAGGGCTATTATCAACCCTGTTTTTAAATGTTTTTATTGATTTTAGAGAGGGGGGGGGGAAGGGAGAGGGTTAGAGAAATAGAAACATCCATGAGAGAGAATCAATGATCAGCTGCCTCCTGCACAATCCCTACTGGGGATCGAGCCCACACCCCAGGCATGTGCCTGACCGGAAATTGAACCAGCAATCTCATGGTTCATGGATCAGTGTTCAACCACTGAGCCTCACTGGCCAGGCCACCCTCACCCCGCTCCCACACAGCAGGTGGTAGAGCTGGGACACAGAGCCAGCCACTCCTATCTACCACTACCGTCTACCCTCCAACCCGAAGCCTTGTGCGCCTCCCTGTGAATGCAGGCAACATGCTTTGCTCGGTCCCTGGTTTGCAGTGAGTGCTGGGTAAGTGGGACCTCTAATTCAACAGCTGGAGGCTCCCAACACAAGGCTGCCCCAGCTCTGACAGGCCTTCAGGATTGGCCTGTGATCTCCTAGCAGTCAGACCCCCCAGACTCGTTCCCATTCCAAGTCCCCAATCGGCCTCCTCACAGTACTCAGATGGATCAGAGAGTGGCTAGAAGCTCTCCCAGTAGTCCAACCACTGTGGGCCACCCAGCGCCTCAGCCCTGGCTGAACTGAAGACCCAGATCTGAGCCTCCTTGAAGAAGCTGAATGACCCAGATGCCTCAAGGGACTCATCTTTGCTCTTCTTGTCCCCTTCACCCCAGCCACAGGTACTGGACTACATCAAAACGGCAGGGGCCTGGGAGGTAGCTCCGGGTACCACTGGGACAAGTATTACTTGGTTCCAAAGAAAATGATAGTATGAGATCATTCATTATAATATTTAGCTCCCAGAAGAAACCGCTGCAAGCGCCATCCAAACCACAGACAGCTTTGGCAGCCTCCGTATCCTCTTACGGTTACATAAGCTTTGGAGAGAAATAAATACCAACTCATCTCGGAGGAATTTTAAGGGCTAATAAACCTTAACCAGTCTGTGCAGAGAGGGCTCCCTTCCAAGGGAGGGACTGCGGTTTCAGAGAGGAAGAACTGAGAGGGCTCTGGGGCAGGTCTGAGAGGGAGACCTTCAGGCCTGGCCTCGGGGATGTTCCTCAGAGAGGCTCAATCCCGCAGCCTCATTCAGGGGTCGGGCATCTACAGGGCCGGCTGTGTCCCTGGCCACCCCCTCCTTGTACACCCAGCAGGCACTCTCCGGTTGACTCTGAGAGGTAGTGAGTTCTCCATCACTGAAGGTGTTCAAGCACATTCACACAAAATGCATGGCTCTAAGGGGCATTTCGGTTTCAGGATTTTATTACTTTTTTTTAAATATATATTTTATTGATTTTTTTACAGTCAAGGGCATGTATCTTGGTTGTGGCCACATCCCCAGTGGGGGGCGTGCAGGAGGCAGCTGATTGATGTTTCTAACTCTCTATCCCTCTCCCCTCCTGTCTATAAAAAATCAATAAAATATATTTTTAAAAAGAGAGAGAGAGAGAACCATCAACCAGCTGCCTCCTGCACACCCCCTACTAGGGAAGTGCCTGCAACCAAAGTACATGCCCTTGATGGGAATCAAACCTGGGACCCTTGAATCTGTAGGCCAATGCTCTGTCCACTGAGCCAAACTGATTAGGGCCATGATTTTATTATTATATTATGGTTTTGGGGTCTAGGAAATTACTTTTGACATCGACAAGAGGCAGAATAATAGAGGAGAAACAATTTGCATCTAGAGACTGAAGACCTATACTTTGGTTCTGTCTGGGTGACCTTGGGCAAGTTGCTTCACCTCTTTTAGCCTCAGGAAAGTAGAAATAACAATTAGTCTCTTCTGCCTGCCCCAACTGATGGCTGGAAGGGGCAGAGAAATTACAGGTGTGTAAAAACACCTGGCAAATCACTTTGCAGCAGTGAGATGCTGCAAGCACACAAGACATTAAGCAGAGATACCAGACATGAAGCAGAGATGGTGGCTTCCTGCCTAGGGTGATGGGAGAGCACTGAGAGCCCAGCCTGACCATCCTCCACGCATGTCTAAGGCGCACAGTCCACTGCTCCGGGCTTTCCGGGGGAAGCCAGTCCAGTGTGTCAAGGTTAAGACGGGAGACTCTGGAGCCAGACTCCCTGGGTCTGAATCCTGGATCTGCTACTCACTAGCTGTGTACCCACATCCAAATCCCTTGACCTTTCTTTGCCTCCGTTTCCTCATTTTGAGTGGGTTCAATAACAGCACCTATCCTAGAGATATGTTAGGAGGATTAAGTGAATAATATATACCAAGTGCTTAGAAAAGTGCCTGCCACAGTAAAAGAGCTATATGGGCTTTACTGTTGCTGTTATTCTTAATATTTTAATCAGCTAATTAAGTTAATTCTCTACCAGCCACCGTCACCGAGCAGGAAGATCGGTCCTAAGGAGTAGAATACAAGATGGGTAAAAAATTTTTTTTAAATCTTCACCCAACGATATTTTTCCATTGATTTGAGAGAGTGTGAAAGGAAAGAAGAGAAACAAGAAGAGAGAAACATCGATGTAAGAAAGACACTTTAATTGGTTGCCTCCCACACACATCCAGACCAGAAACAGAACAAGTCTGCAACCAAAGCACATGCCCCAGACTGGAATCAAACCTGGAACCCTTCCACAACACTCTATCCACTGAGCCAAACCAGCTAGAGCAGGTAATTTTTTTAAAATACATGTTATTGGGAGGGTGGGATAAGGGCATGCGATGGGGGGAGGAGGAGAGGAGAGGCTGGGAGAAGGTCAATGGGGAGGGGGGGAAGGAGATATATTTATTACTATTTGTAATACTTTAAACAATAAAATAAATAAATAAATAGTGGGGGGAAAAGTAAAATGTGTGTGTGTGTGTGTGTGTGTGTGTGTGTGTGTGTGTGTTATTGCCCTAACCTGTTTGGCTTAATGGATAGAGCATCAGCCTGCAAACTGAAAGGTCCCGTGTTTGACTCATTCAAGGTCACATGTCCAGATTACAGGCTTGATCCCTAGTGGTAGGCATGCAGGAAGCAGCTAATCAATGATTCTCTGTCTCATCATTGATGTTTCTATCTCTCCCTCTCCCTGCCTCTCTGATTAAAAAAATAATAAAAAAATTTTAAAATGTGTTATTGATTTTTAGAGAGAGGAGAAGAAAGAAGGGGAGGAGAGAGAATCATCATTGTGAGAGCAAACACTGAATATTTGTTCTCACATTGGATGCCTCCCCACTGGAGATCGAGCCCACAACCAGGGACTTGGAATCAAACCGGCAACCCCTTGATGGATGACATGACGCCCAACCAACTGAGCCATACCAACTGGGGCAAGCTGGGTACATTTTGAAAGGGGTGACAAAAACAATGACTACCATTTAATGAGCACTTACTATGTTCTAGGCAATGTGCTAAGCATTTTACATATATTATCCTCTCTAATCTCCATAATAGTCCTTTGAAGTAGAAATGTGTTATTATTCCTATTATACAGGAGACTAAGCCTCAGCAAAGTCATGTGATTGGTCCAATATCAAAGATCAGGTAAGTAATGGCGTCAGCGTTTGCACTCAGGCATCTGGCCCTATGGCCAATTCCCTTGAGCTTACTTGAGCTTGGGGCGCTACCTACCTCTCCGGGAGGTGCACTGGAGTCTCTATAATGACAGCCTAAAAGGAAATGGGTAGGTGACGTGTCATGAGCACAGTGGGTGGCCTGTAGGCCACACCCTAGTCCCTGACCTTCCTCAGGGATCCTGGTGTCCAGGGAGGAGAAGGGCCTGCCTTCAGAGCCAAACAAGATAGCCAGGTACCTGGAAACAAATGTCAAGTCCAAGGGAAGTGTCAGGTGCAATTAGAGACTGAGTCCCATCCCAGACCAAGTGGCCAACAGCCCTTTTCCTCCCTCCCATGGGCTATGGGCAGAAATTGGGGACACACCCCCAGGGGAGTGAGTCTGACTGGGCAGACCAAATGCCCAGAGGCAAGAATGCCTACTCATGTTGGGCCAAGCCCAGGGAGAGGTAATGAGTAACTGGGCTCGCTGAGATTCAGCCTCGGGGTTCAGTCATCCGGAGACCACGGAGCTGGAGCAGCGCCCCCAGCCCCAGAGCTGGCAGGCCACATTCTCAGAGTGCCAGGCCCACGGCACTTGGACTCCCTGCTCTCCCGCCACCAGCAATGGGAGGCCCCGCCAGGTCCTCCAGAAAGATCAGATGGCCCTCGGATATTGAAAGCAACAATTCTGTCCCTGCCCCAAAGTTCTTCCTGGCTGACAATGCCCATAGGAGGAATAAAACACCCTGCTCAGTCCTCACTCCCCAAACTTCTGTCCACACTTCTGTTTCTCCCAAAACACATGTATGCTGAGAATGCCCTGACAAGGCGCAGGCTCATCCCTGTGTGCAGGCATGCTCAATGCCGCCTGGTAGGCCCAGGGCAAAAGGAGACAGAGTGAAGGGTGCAAAACTTGGAGGACCTTGGAGGATCCTGAGAGACACCCTGTGGAATCCCGTCTACTACTCGATTGCCAGAAGGCCCCAAATTGGCAGTCTGGGTTTCCCTCCCTGGCCTGGCAAAGCACTCCAGGTAGCAGCAGACCGGGGGCTCACAGGCAGCTGTGCTGGGCCCCGCCAGCCCACTTCACTCTCAGAAAGGCGCTCATCCCCCGGAGCCTCACCCACGTGGCAGGCAGGCAGCTGGCAGTTCGTTTTATGAACATCCAAAATCCAGGGGAACCACAAAACCACACTGGGCTCTAGACGCTGGGGACGCCCCTGTATCCTCCTCTGGGGCTGGGTTCTGCTGGGCCCTGCCTGGTCCATCTGGCCGCACTGTCTCCTAGTCTAGCCATTGAGCTCCATGAGCTGGGAACACCTACGTTCTCTCCAGGTAGCCCCGAGAATGGGGTGTGGGAGAGGGGTGCAGGTGGGAGGTTCCTGACAGAGCTCAGAGGTTCAGGAACCAATAGAAACTAGTTGGAACCCTCTGAAGTATCTGGAGCCTTATCACTGCCCATTATAACTTCTCACCAAGGGGAACACTGGCAGCTAAAAGATGGTATGGGGAGGGGCTGCAGGGAAAAGTAACAATTTTCTGAAACTCTTTTTTCACTGAGCAATATGTGGATGGCATATTCCCGTGTCAGGAAATATACTGTACCGTATTCATTTTTTATATTATTATGAAAAGTGATAAATATTTTCAAGAGCCTTCTCCAGCTGTGAGAGCTGAAAGGTATAGAGATGAACAGATAAATCGGACCAATAAAGAGTTAGGGTTCTCCCATCCCTCTTGCTTTCTGGCGGTCACAATGATATCACAGATCTTAAGACCTTAGCTTAGACATACCTCCTTCTCCCTAACCAGGTGGATGGTCCTCCCTGGCCACTGGTCTTTATCTCCATAAGGTTCTCTTTTCCTTCTGAGCACTTCATCACAATGTCATCAATTTTTAAAAATTGTTTATTGTCTGTCTCCTCTGCTAGGTTATTAGCTCCATGAGAACAAATGTAATCTAAGCACCTAGCATCAGTGTGACACATCATGAGTAATCAATTACAATTGGTTAAATGAATGAATTCTAGGTTCAGAGATAGATGCCAAGAAACATAAGCTGTGGTCCCTACTTTTGGTCTTACTATTTAAGTAGTGAGAAAGGTGACTGTGTTTTTTTTTTAAAAAAAAGTAATGGATAAATGAGAGCATTCAATAAAGTCTTAGAATAATTATGTAAGGCATTCATAAGCAAAAAGATACTCATGCTACATCTCACACCTTATAAAAATTAATTTAAAAAGATCAGCAATCTAAATGTAAAATATAAAGCTTTTAGAAGGAAAATGAGAGAAAATTCTTCATGAAGATCTTAGGTGAAGAGTTCTTAGACCTGACATCAAAATCACAATCCATGACAGACAACTGATAATAGGAATTTCATCAAAACTTAAAATTTTTGCTTTGTGAAAGACTCTATTAAGAGATGAGAAGACAAGCCACAGATTAGGAGAAAATATTTGCAAAACACATTTTTAACAAAGGGCTTGTATCCAGCCAGAATGTAAAAAGAACTCTTAAAACTCAACAGTAAAAATATAAACAATCCCATTAGAAAATAGGCAAAGACTTCAACAGACACTGCACCAAAGCGAATAGGAGGATGGAAATAAGCATATAAAAATATGTTCAACATCATTAGCCAATTGGGAAATGCAAATTAAAATCATAATGACAAACACTACCTAAGTATCAGTACAGCTAAACCAAATACTGAGTATACCAAGTGGATGGTCCAGCCTGGCCATTCATTGGCTGTTTATCTAGTCATCCAGAACCCTCACACATGAATGGTGGAAATGTAAAATGGTCCAGCCATTCTCAAAACCAGGTTAGACCTTTCTCATAATATTAAACACATTTATCATGTGACCTAGCAATCACACTTCTGGGTATTTATCCTGGAGAAATGAAAACTATGTTCACACAAAGACCTGCCCGTGAATGTTCAAAGTAGCTTTATTTGTAATTGTCAAAACGCAGCAACAACCCAAATGTCCTCCAGTGGATGACTAGATAAACAGCCTGGTACATCCAATACGGGAGTACCATTCAGCAAGGAAAAGGAACAGATGTAATAACCTGGGTACAACTCAAGGGCATAACCCTGTCCCTTCCTCAGGAATGATGTGCTACTGTCAGAGGTATGAGGAGGCTTATGCTGGCTCCTCTGTGTGAGAGGACTTGTTGGACAATAAAGCAGAGAATAAAGCATTGTGACCCCGGGCTCTCTGCCAACCATGGAAATTGTTCTGTCCTGCAGGCCCTCTCTTTGACGCTGGGACTACAGATTTTGTTCACAAGGAAATACTAAGATAATGAGTTCCTTGTTTTCCGCTCCATGGTTCATCCTAGATCGGTACTTTCCAGAGAGAATTCCACACAACATTAATGCCATGATATGCTCATTAAAAAAAAATAATAATAAGTTTGGGCCTGGCTGGTGTGGCTGTGTGATTGAGTGTAGTTGATCTATGAATCAGGAGGTCACGGTTTGATTCTTGGTTCCGGGTTGTGGCCTCGATCCCCAGTAGGGGGTATGCAGGAGGCATCCGATCGATGATTCTTTTTTATCATTCATGTTTTTATCTCTCTCTCCCCCTCTCCCTTCCTCTCTGAATTCAACACACACACACACACACACACACACACACACACATATTAATATATTTTATTGATTTCTTTACAGAGAGGAAGGGAGAGGGACAGAGTCAGAAACATCGATGAGAAAGAGAGACATCAATCAGATGCCTCCTGCACGCCCCCTACTGGAGATGTGCCCGCAACCAAGGTACGTGCCCCTGACCAGAATCGAACCTGGGACCTTTCATTCTGCAGGCCAACGCTCTATCCACTGAGCCAAACCGGTTTCGGCAAAAATATATTTTAAAAATTAAGTTTAGGTAATACCATCTTCAGTAGCCCACCCCAGGATTAGTGCAGTGGTGTGAACTGTGAAGGGGGTGAGAAGTCCAGTAGATAAGAAGCCCGGTAAACTTTAAGTTTGCTTTAACCTGCTGCCCAAGCCTATCTGACCCTGGAACACACAGCTCTGCCATTGCTCCTTCTTTAGAAACATCAGCTCTAAGGTCACATTCCAGGAAATGGTGTTCCTGGCCAACTCGTCCAGGTGGTGGAGAATTGAGATTCACTACACAGGGCACCTTAAAATGTTGGCAGCTCGAATCCCATCCATGAATCGGGAATATTTTGCTCCTGAAAAAGATAGCTATTTTATATGTATGTGGCCTCTGCATCTCAATAAAGATGAATGTATAAGGATTTGAAAGATGAAATGAGTTGTTATTTTTATGCTTTTCTTGATTTGAGAGGAAGAGAGAGGGATAGATAGAAATTTTGATGAGCGAGAAACATTGATTGGCTGCCTTCTATACACCTCCTCCTGAGGACTGAGCCCACAATCTGGGCATGTGCCCTGACTAAGAATCAAACTGTGACCTCCTGGTTCATGGGTTGACCCTCAACCACTAAGCCACACCAGCTGGACGGGATTTACAGCCACTTCAAAGGCCCGCTGTGGCAACTGGTTTGTAGGCGGCAATGACCCCAGCACCCAGGACTTGGGTGGATTCTAATGAGGACATCAGGCCTGGTATGTGTGCAGTGTACCTGCCACAGACACAGCCACAGCCACCTTACCAGACTAATTCAGACGCCACTGAGATCAGGGGTGGGGAGTTGCTTAGAGAGAGAAGTGGGTGCGGCAGACCTGATAGTTTTGCTTTGTGCTGAGTGAGGGTAACCTACTTTTTGCTGCCCATCCCCTCCCAGCAGGAAAATATAAAGTTTTTAACAAAACACCCTCCCACCAACCACAGCAAAACCCAAACTATATAGACCCCCACTGCTCAGGAGCCCAGGTGTTGTGCAAACAGTGAATCCCACCCTTCTTTTAAATGTCATTTGAAGGTCTACCCCACCTCAAATGACTCTTTTTAAGAGCATTGCTTTTTGTTTTAGCACCTTTCTGTGAGTTTTTTGATGCTCTCCCCCTCCCCAGGAGGGCGAGGGTCTACGAGTTGGGTCCAGGCCTCAGTTTCCTGCTCTGACTTCCTACCAGCACACCAGGCCGGCTTTGAAGGGCCTCAGGCAGAGGACTGCGGGCTCCTGAACGGCCATGAGAATGACCGCTGTGCCTGTCCGGAAGGGCTTCCAGCTGGACCTGGCCCACGTGGCCCGGCTCAGCATCAGTGTGGCCCTGCCTGGCAGCTCCCTGGGGGAAGTCAGCCTGGCCCCTCGCTCACTTTAGGGATGCATCTAAGGAAAAGGCTGGAGCAGTTGGAACGATCATCCTCGGGAGAAAATGACTGGTGTGCCGAGGCATCTCTCACATAGTTGGCCATTAGGACTTAACTATGAGGTTGGAGTTAGGAAAACAGACAGAATGCAGAGGAAGGAAAAGAGACCCACCTCCCTGTCCAGAAGATGCTGGGGAACAGATGGCAAGCAGAAGAGTCGAGACGTCAACATGCATGTGGGGAAGCCCCAGTTTTCCCTCAGAGAGGCACCAGGAGCTAGGTGAGGTGAGGAGAGCAAGGTGAGCAGAGGGGGTTCTAGCAGCACAGCACCAGGCTGAGGAGGACAGAGGACCCAGCAGCCTGGCCAGGAGGAGAGGTCTGGGCTGCCGGTGGAGATTCTCCCGTTCCTGCTGGTGGGCATGCCGAGTTAGGAGCCAGAAGCCAAGGATGAAACTCCTGCCAGGGACCAAGATGGAGGGCCAGACAGAGACACGGTAGAATTCAAATCAGCAAGGATGATGTGCTACCAGGCACTGTCTGAGCTGGGAAGGAATGGACTCGGACATAGAGCAGGCACCAGGATGGCCCAGGGACAGGAGCGGTCCTCTCTGACCCTGGTCAGCTTACACCCAAGGACAAGAACAAAGACACAGGGACCCTCGCTCCAGATTGTGACTTTTTCCACACCCCTCCCTACACACAACCTCTCAGATCTGGAAGAGACTGAATGAAATCTCAAGAGACTGTTTTAAAAAATCAGATTCCATTATAAGTTGCCTTTTTTCCTGCTCTTTCGCCCCTTCCTTCTCCCAGTACACAGAGGTGGGCTGGGGCTTCTACCAGTTATAGTTTTAAATAAAGACCTTATACTTTTTCTGCATATCTGAGAGTGGTGTGACCAAAATTCATGGCCATACTACACACTAATGGAGCGTTTCTTTTTGTTAAATAATGATGTTACCTCTTGCTGGAACATAAATCCAGCTCAGTAGTATTAGTAAGAACCTGTCTCCTGGGAATCAAGGATTTCTTCAAGAAAGTGCTCACTTCAAAAAATACTTTTACTTCATAATAAATTGCCAAAGGCTGGGTGGGTGGCTTCCCAGGACCAGGTGGGCAGTGGTTTGCACAAGTTCAAAGGCATGGGCGCAGGCCCGGAAGGATATGGCGTGAAGGCTGCTTCCACTGAGCGCGAACTTTGTGACTTGGAGCTGCCAACTTCCTCTCTCCGAGGCCAGGCCTCCTGTATGAAATGAGCTTCGCACTCAGCCCACCTGAGGGCTCTCTTGAGATAAAGCTTAGAATTTGGCTCAGTGGATAGAGCTTTGCCTGAAGACCAAAAAGTTCCAGGTTCAATTCACGTCAAGGGTACATACTTGGATCCTCCCTGCTTCCAGCCTTGGTCAGGGCTCCTACAGGAAGCAACCAATCAGTGTGTTTCTCTCACATCAGTGTTTCTCTCTGTCTTTTCCTCTCTCACACTCCCTAAAAATCATTGGAAAAATATTCTCAGGTGAGGAGTAACAAAAAAAAAGAGAGAGAGAGAGAGAGAACAAAATATAGAAGAATTTGGGATGAAGCCTGATCCCTGTGCACAGCAATTATTTTTTTTCTGCTCCTCAGAAGTGAGGAGTATGACCAGTATTATTATTTCCACATCCCTCTGTCTGATGCATTGTAGGGGACCAGAGAATGATTTTTTTTTTTTAAGACAAACATAGCAGAACTTTTATGTCTAAAATGAGTGTGGCCGAAACCGGTTTGGTTCAGTGGATAGAGCGTCAGCCTGCGGACTGAAAGGTCCCAGGTTCGATTCCGGACAAGGGCATGTACCTTGGTTGCGGGAACATCTCCAGCAGGGGGTGTGCAGGAGGTGGCTGATCGATGTCTCTCTCTCATCGATGTTTCTAACTCTCTATCCCTCTCGCTTCCTCTCTGTAAAAAATCAATAAAATATATATTTTTTAAAAATAAAATGAGTGTGGATCTTTCATGGGCATCTTCCCAGGACTGAGACCCGCATGCGGGGCACTAATTCTGGCACAGCAGCACCAGGCGGTCCCAGCACTACAGCAAGCTACTTGGGGAAAGGAGTGTGCGGTATCCATCACTTCGTCCCCAGGGCCCCACGCCGCCCTGGGACACAGCAGGGCTATGTCGGCCATGTCGTGCTCCCCACGGGAGCCTTGCCTTGTTTGGGGAAGTTTGGGGCCTCTTCCTTCAGAAATGCCTTCAGTTTCTGAGCCAGCAGCTTTGGTACGTCCTCATGGTGACCCATCTTGAACTTGAGGATGAGCTTTATTTTTTGAAACGGTGGGACCCAGACAACCAATACGGCGAGAGGGAGTTAGTCTGATAAGGTCAAGGGAAACGTACTAGAAGCAGCTCAAGGCGCTGGCCCTGTGGGTAGGAAGCACAGGGGGGAAGAGAACCCACAGACGTCTATAAGCCTCCGGGACCAGGGAGCATTCAGTAGAGGTCAGCAGGTTAGCCAACTGGGGGTGAAGTCTGATTTGTTTCTGTAACTCTGTGGCCTGAACTCGGAGGCTTTAGAGACAGTGCGATGGAAAATTCTATTTGTCTCATTTTAAAGAATAAACTGTCATTCAGTAACATGCATGTGGCCCATTTTTCTGTGAAAAGGAGGTAGCATGTGGACTCTCAGGAAGGATGCAATGGGAGTTGGTGACCGGACAGGCTCTGGGGTGGTGGTGGGGACAGGGGTTCCAGAGGCAGACTTTTCCCACACAGCATGGCGGGCCTTTTGGATTGGACGCCATTTGCCTGCTGCTGCCGGTGAGACGGCTGACGGCCAGGTGGGAGATGCCAGAGGAAGTAGTGGAACTACCTTCCTCTGCAACGAACGTGTAACCTGAGTTTCCTCTAAAAAACAAACACTGAAAAGCAAGCCATCGGAGGTTTAACCGGAGGCTAGTGATCCCGTGGGCTGTTCACCCAGCCTGGCAAAGGCCATTTCACTTCTCCAAACCAGGTAGGTCTGCAGTTGAAGGAAATGGATGCCCTTGACCTAAACCCGCACCGATAATTTGCAATAGAGATCATCAATTTTGAAAACACCAATCCTGTCAGTGACTTTTGAAAAGAAGCCCTCGGTCTCTGCCTCCCTTCTTGGCCTCCCCCCCCTACCCACGCGGACACCTCCCCTAGGCAGAGGGCAGAGAAGGCAGCACCTCTGGGCTCTCCCTCACCCGCTCAGCGAAGGCGGACAAACAGACCCCCACCCAGCACAGAAGCCAGGGATCCAGAGTAACTGTCCTGAGACTGTCTGCATTTTCTTGTCTGCTGGGTCCCGGAGGGAATGAATTAGCTTTGCCTGAGAATCAGTTGGACCCACAAACCCCTCCCGTGGTAGTTTATAGTCTATGAATGACCTTGAGGGGTGCACTATGGAGGAACCAAGGATTCTTTCCCTCCCCCGTTCCCCACCCCTCATGTCCTGCCACCAAAGCTGCTTTTCACATTTGTATTCACTTATTATTTTCTCTCAGAGAGAAGAAGGAAGAGACAGAATCATTGATCCATGCCTCCTGCATTCCCTGCACTGGGAATCAAGCCCACCACCCGGGCAAATGCCTTGACCAGGAATCAAACTGGTGACCTCTTGGTGCATGAGCCGACTCTCAACCACACTGGTCAACCACACTGGCCGGGAGAAACGAAGGACTTTTTTATTTTTTTTATTTTATTGATTTTTTACAGAGAGGAAGGGTGAGAGATAGAGAGTTAGAAACATCAATGAGAGAGACATCGACTAGCAGCTTCCTGCACACCCCTTACTGGGGATGTGCCCACAACCAAGGCACATGCCCTTGACCGGAATCGAACCTGGGACCCTTCAGTCTAGAGGCTGATGCTCTATCCACTAAGCCAAACCGGTCTTGGTGGAACCAAGGACGTTTGATGGTTCTTCTGCCTTCGGGAAACAGCTCCCAGGGCTTGATCTCTACTCCATGCTCAAGTCGAGGAGGAGCCCACGTCCCAGCCTAAGCCCATGGCTGTGCCAGATCCTCGGGGTCATGGGGCTCGCAGCAAGGATGGAAAGTGGCCCTGGGGAGCCAGAGCCCATGGCCTCCGGGGCCTTTGCTGGGAACCCAGAAACGGGCCCTCTCTCAGTCTGGACTTAACCCCTCGAGGAGAAGAGGCCACACACAGGTCCCCACCACCTTGCTCGCAAGGAGTCAAAGGGGAGAAAGGGAGATCTAAGAGACACAGTCCAGGGATGGCGGTTGTCATTTCTGAGCCCTGACTCCAATCCATTCCCACGCCCACCCCAGACACCCTGGTCTATGACCCAATAAATATCTTTCGTTTTTTCCTGCGTAAGCCAGAGTGTGGGTTGGATTCTGTCTCTTATAGCCAAACCTCCTGGCGTGCTGGTTAGATGGCAAAGTCTGGGAGCTACAGCTTGTATCTAGAGCTGGGAAAGCAGTGGGACCAAACGTGGCCACGGAGTGTCTTTGAATTAAGCCACGGACTAATCCAGTGGTCGGCAAACTCATTAGTCCACAGAGCAGCAAACCGTGGCTCATGAACCGCAGTTTGCCGACCACTGGACTAATCCATCAAAGTGATCATTGCCTATAGTCTAATCTTTTTTTGGTGTGTGTGGGGGGTGGAGAGGTGGCAGATGGAGGAGATGTGAATACAAGAGAGGAAAAGCCTGCAAAGTTTGCTAACAGGAGGGCATTAACAGGAAGTTTTAATCCACCAACTTCACTGCCCTCTTCACTCCTAAGCTTCTCACCATGCTTGTGCAGCTCCTGGCCCTGGACTCAGAAATGCAGAACATTCTTTTCCTGGGCACTGTGGGGCCCTCTGAAACAGCGTTCCAAGTAGGCAATGAGCCTGAGGATAGCACAAGGTTAATCATTTGCTCAGTAGCACTGTGAAACGCTCTCAAAGGCAGGCAGCAAGCAGTGTGAGGAGGCCCTGATTCAGAGTCCTCTTAGGGGGTCTTCGCTCCCCACAAACCCTCAGTCACCTCCCTGTTTCTTTGATGGTGCCTGGAATATAGGAAGCTCATGGTTGTATCCCAAATTAATCTCTCAAGTGTAAAGAAGAATGAAGCATTATAAAGATACTCAGTAGCCTAATGGTAAGTACAAGATGCCACTTTGCACCCACCAGATTGCCAGAGATGAAGATGATGGATGGTATCTGTTAGAGTCGACGAAGGAGGAACAAAGCCAAAAGGGGTAAAGAATTATGAAGTAGGCGATCCGGAAAACCAGGTGGCCTGAGCCCCAAAATGGCACCAGCACCCAGGGATGAGGAGTCAGGGATTTTAAAGGACACCTAGGCGGTGTCCAAGTGGCAGCCAGCCTGGTGCTGACTCTGGGCCCCACATTAAACAAGAAGCCAAGGAGCAGGTGGCGAGGACTCAGCCGCCTGCTTTCTGAACGCCCGCCACAACAGGATCTCCTTCTCCCCAGGCTCTGCTCTGGAGCCCAGTGGGTCCGGTCACTCTGACATAGATTCCTTCTCCCAAGTAATGTCACCTCTCAGCTGTCTGGATTCCCCAAATGCTCTTCCCGTGCAGAAGCTCTCGGAAGAATCCAGTGGCTTCTGGGAAAAATCACTCATTCCCAAACGAAAGCAGGATCAGGCTCACGTTCCCCTTGGTCTGTATACTGTCACTAGTAAGGACATCTCTGTCAATACCGTGGGGAAAAGAAAACCCTGTCACACCAACTGCAGCCTCGGTCAGTCGTCCCTGCTTCCAGAGAGTGAGGCAAACTCATTAGTCAACAGAGCGGCAAACATCCATGTGGCTCACGAGCCGCAGTTTGCTGACCCCTGGATTAATCTATCAAAGTCATCATTGCCCAGAGTCTCTTATCTTTTTTTGGTGTGGGTGGGGGAGGCTTTGAGGGACCCGAAGGAAAAGCAAGCGCAGCCTGTAATGGATCTTCAAGCATATTATGAATCAGAAAAAAATAAGCTGGAAATGAAGGTGGAGGCAAAAGAGATGTCTGCAGTTGAAGACTGAAAGGAAACCTATCAAATTCTCAGAGACAGAGGTGGCCAATTAGATGGTGCTCGGAATGAAGCCACTAGTCGTGTGAAGGCATTTGAAAATAAGAATAACCCACTAGAAAGAGATGTGAGCGATTTCAGAGAATGCCTTGGTACAGCCAGCAGTGCCTCCAACATTCTGCAGGAGCGCCTCCAGGAAATGAGGGCAGGTAACAGAGAAAAAGACAGCACCAGCATCTGACTGCAGTCCAGGCTGCGGGAGCTGCTATGAGAATGCCTACAAAGTCTCAGATGACAAGACATCAGACTGAAACAAGAAAACAAAATGTTTCATCTTTTAGGAAAGTATGAGTCCCTTGGAAGAGAACACGAAGGAGTGAAGCACACATTAAATACAACCAAGAACACGGCTTGATGCACAAACCCAGATTTCTGATTTGGAAAGAACAATCTCAAAACTTGAAGCTCAGGTCAAGCAAGTGGAACATGAAAATGTTCTCTTCCACCAAAACCGGTTTGGCTCAGTGGATAGAGCCAAAGGTCCCCAGGTTCGATTCCGGTCAAGGGCATGTACCTTGGTTGCGGGCACATCCCCAGTAGGAGGTGTGCAGGAGGCGGCTGATGGATGTTTCTCTCTCATCAATGTTTCTAACTCTCTATCCTTTTGCCTTCTTCTCTGTAAAAAAATCAATGAAATATATTTTTTTAAAAAAATGTTCTCTTCCTTATAATTCCAGACCTCCCACAGGACCCTCACACACCAACACACTGGCCAGCTCTGACGTCAGCAGGCAGAAGTGGCTGATCCCTGGGGCGGAATATCCCGTCTTCACCGGCCAGCCCCTGGCAGGCTCCTGGGTACCATTCTCCTCCGGAAAAGGCTTCTTCACCTGGAAGTTCACCAACAAACTTACTGATAAAAAAAAAAAAGAGACTTCATGCCGAAACCGGTTTGGCTTAGTGGATAGAGTGTCAGCCTGTGGACTGGAAGGTCCTGGGTTCGATTCCAGTCAAGGGCAAGTATCCTGGTTGCGGGCACATCCCCAGTAGGGGGCGTGCAGGAGGTGGCTGATCGATGTCTCTCTCTCATCAATGTTTCTGACTTTCTATCCCTCTCCCTTCCTCTCTGTGAAAAATCAATAAAATATATTTAAAAAAATAAAAAATAAAATATATTTTTTGAAAAAAGAGAGAGACTTCAGACACACCAATCATGAGTGCTTTAAGAGAACTTGAGGAAGAAAAAAATACTTAAAAATTGGGGCACACAGCCAGAGAAAGAGGGCACTTCAAATAAATTAGTGAATCCTCGGCAAACTGAATCAGTCCCCAGAGAAATGCGCCCGCAGACACAGGAGGTTTCACTGTGGGGTGCAGAGGGCGTCATCCCTGCCACTTCCAGCCGCACCTCCTGCGCTCCCTCGAAGAGAGAAATATGTCAACACCAGTGACCGTGGCTTTCAGTCCAAAGAGGCCTCCTAGAGAAACTGTCCCCAAGATTTAGTCATCTACTTAGCAAAATTGAAAGCAGTCCGATCTGATTTGATATACTTTTGGATGACTTAGGTACCGTTCCTGTGTCTACGTTACAATGTACCAACCCAAGGAAACAACTCCAGTTTCTTATGATTCAGAAGGAAAATAAATTTCAGAAAAAAGCCACCCATGCAAGTCATCACTCTTTCCCTGGGAGCCCCACAGAGGGGGGGTGGGGTGGGGGCTGTGGGATGTCGAGCCTACCTGGGCATCCGCAAAAATCAGGACCCTGGCAGACACGGGAAAGATTTTTACTGAACTTACAAAAGAAAAAGACCAGACTGAGGCGGCC
Organism: Lasiurus borealis; assembly: GCA_004026805.1. Taxonomy (NCBI): domain Eukaryota; kingdom Metazoa; phylum Chordata; class Mammalia; order Chiroptera; family Vespertilionidae; genus Lasiurus; species Lasiurus borealis. The sequence continues at coordinate 4,740 of PVJN01022222.1, read as the reverse complement.
CTCAGTCCGATGCCTCAACTGGAGGATGTCATTTTGCAGATGAGATTAAATCAGGAAGCACCATGTGGAAAGGATGAACCCAAACTGGGCTCAGGGCACAGGGCACAGAAGAAGCTGCACGAACTGCGCACCCCCGCACCCTCTGGAACGTGTAGCCATGGAACAGGTGTGTAGCCATTAAAGGGGTGTATAGTTACGCACTCGGGAAAGGCAGAGCGTTTTATACTGTTCCTAACCCTTTACACCGTAGTTTTACAATCATGCCACTTACTCTCTTATACTTCAAATGGCCACATATTTCCAATATATTTTTGTTATGCTCAGGAATCTCATATATTTTACTATTTAAGAACTGTTACTTTTAAATAGTATATGTCTCCAGTTAATATCAAGAATAAGGAAGTGTGACTGGGTGGCAGCTGTTCTCTAAACAAATAGTGTTCATCCTTTTACAGGTACCTGTGCACCAGTTTTGTAAATTTGTTCAATATTGCGAATATGGTTCTTCTTTAAAATAAATTAAATAAATGCTTCAGAACAAAAATATATTTAACTTATTTTCCAATTACAGCTGCCGTAGTATATTATATTAGTTTCAGGTGTACCGCATAGTGATTAGACATTTATAGGCATTACCAAGTGATCACCCCACTAAATCCACTACTCATATGATAGCACACACAGTTATTACAATATTATAACTATACTAGAGGCCTGGTGCATGGATTCGTGCACTGGTTGGGGGCATGGCCTGCAGGGATCCGCCTGCTGTGGGGCTTACTGACCACCAGGGGACAGCTCCTACATTGAGTGTCTGCCCCCTGGTGGTCAGTGTGTGTCATAGCAACTGGTCATTCTGCCATCTGGTTCCTGGACTCTTATATATATAGACTAGAGGACCGGTGCACAAAATTCGTGCACAAGGGATATGTCCTCAGCCCAGTCTGCACCCTCTCCAATCTGGGACCCCTCAAGAGATGTCTGACTGTTAGTTTAGGCCCAATCCCAACTGTTTGCCTGCCTGCTTTCCTGATTGCCCCTAATCGCTTCTGCCTGCCAGCCTGATCACCCCCTAACTACTCCTCTGCCAGCCTGATTGATGCCTAATTTGCTCCCCTGCCAGCCTGTTTGCCCCTAACTGCCCTCCCTTGCAGGCCTGTTCACTCCTAACTGCCCTCCCCTGAAGGCCTGATCACCCCCAACTGCTCTTCTTTGCAGACCTGGGTCCTCCCAAACTGCCCTTCCCTGCAGGCCTGGTTGCCTCCAACTTCCCTCCTCTACCAGCCCTCCCCTGAAGGATTGATCACTACCAACTACCCTCCCTTGCAGGCCTGTTCTTCCCAACTGCCCTTCCTTGCTGTCCATCTTGTGGCAGGCCATCTTGTGCCCACATGGGGGCAGTCATCTTTGACCACATGGGGGCAGGCATCTTGTGTGTTGGAGTGATGATCAATTTGTATATTATTATTTTATTAGACAGGATTAAATAGGATAGAGGCCTGGTGCATCGGTGGGGGCTGGCTTTTTGCCCTTAAGGGTGTCCCGGATCAGGGTGGGAGTTCCCTTGGGGCGTGGGTGAGGGACCTGTGGTGGTTTGCAGGCTGGCCACGCTGCCCAGTGACCCAAGTAAAGGCTCTGGTATCTGGGATTTATCTTCTATAATTGAAACTTTATAGCCTTGAGCAGAGCCAAGCCTCCTGCTTGCTCTGTGGCCACAGCCATTTTTGTTGGGATTTATTTATCTTCTCTAATTGAAACTTTGTAGCCTGGATGGAGCTTTGGGCCAGCCAAGGTGTGTGGAAAGCTTAGCTTCCTCCATCACCAGGGAAATCCAACCTCCTGCTCTCTCTATGGCTGCAGCCATCTGGGTTGGGTTAATTTGCATACTCGCTCCTGATTGGCTGGTGGGTGTGGCTTGTGGGTGTAGCAGAGGTATGGTCAATTTGTATATTACTCTTTTATTAGATAGGATGCCCTATGCTGCATTTTACATCCTCATGAGCCACATGCAGCTCTTTGGCCCCTTGAGCATGGCTCTTCCACAACATACCACGGTCTGGGCAAGTCTATTTTGGAGAAGTGGCATTAGAAGAAATTTAAGTTTAAAAAATTTGGCTCTCAAAAGAAATGTCAATCGTTGTACTATTGATATTTGGCTCTGTTGACTAATGAGTTTGTCAACCACTGCTCTAGACTATTTTTATAACTGGCAATTTGTGCTCTGTAATCCCTTTCACCTTTTCATCTAGCCCCCAATCCCTCTCATCTAGAAAAGTGTATCCCTTAAGCCAGTGGTCAGCAAACCACGGCTCACGAACCACATGTGAGTTTGCTGATCATTGGACTGGACTAAATGTTATCATGTAGTTGGAAGCTGTGAGGATTAGACAATTGTGGCATATTGTGTGCAGAGGGGTAAAGTATAGTATCTGATAGTGGTTGGCAAACTCATTAGTCAACAGACTGGCAAACTGTGGCTAGAGAGCTGCATGTGTCTCACGAGCTGCAGTTTGCCAATTACTGCCTTAAGTCAACAACCCCCTTCTAGAAATTAAGCTACAAAAATAATCCCACCAAGAGGGAAAACCAAGATGGCGGCTTAGGTGAACACCTAAACTGCTACCTCACACAACAATTTCAAAACTACAGCTAAAAGACAGAATGGACATCATCCAGAACCACAGGAAAGCTGGCTGAGTAGAAATTTTACAATTAGAAGGAAAGAGAAGAGACTCAGAGGAACTGCAAAAAGCTGAGATATGGAGACACGCACCGTGGAGAGGATGGGCGGCGAAGTGCCTGGATGGCTTCCTCTGGCGGGAGGGAGACAGAAACTTCCGACTGCACTGAACTCCATTTCCAACTGCATTGAACCCCAGTTCTGGGCGGGACTCATAAGGGAGAGTCTGGACTGTCTAAAAAAGAAAGGAGTGCATGGAAACTCAGGAAAACTCAGGGGAGCCACAAAAGGCAGAGGTCTGGAGGCACACATGCCAGTGTGCACAGAGAGAACTGCCTGCTGATTGTGCCGCTGGCTTTCTCTAGCAGGAGGAAGATCAAACTTCCCAACTGCATTGAACTCCACTTCTGACTGTACTGAACCCCAGTTTTGGGTGAGACCTTGGGGACCCAGACTCATTTGGTTTCTCGGAGTGCACGGAAACTCAGGGGAGATGCGAAAGGCAAAGATCAGGAGGCACACAAGCAGGAATGCACACAGAGAGGGCTGCAGTGATTACCGAAAGACACTGAGACCTAGGGGCCGCATAGGGCAGGACTGATGGAAGCCAAGGCTGTTTGCTCAACCCTGAGACTCCACCCCATCCAAGCCAAACACAGAGGCTTTTGCGATTTTGCAAGTCTTGTATCATAAGGCTGACTCCATCACAGAAGTTCTCCCAGCATAGACACAGCTGATCCTCACAACCAATTGGCCTGGAGATCAGTTCCCCCCAGTGATACCATCAACAATCAAAACTTAACTACAACAAGGTTGTACACACAGTCCACAAAGGGGTGCACCAAAAGAATCCACCTCAGGTAAATGGAGAGGCAGAGCTACCAGGCCATATAGGACACCTAGCACACAAAGCTACTCTACCACCTCAGGGAAGCAGTGAAAATGCAGAGACAAAGAAACATATCACAAACGAAAGAAATGGAGGAAAACCAACAACTAAATATAGAGTTCAAAACCATGGTTATAAGGTTTTTCAAGAATTTCCTAGAAAAGGCCGATAAATTTAGTGAGACCCAAGAGAAGATGAAAAAGGACCAACTAGAAATTAAACATACTGACTGAAATTAAAAAATATTATACAGAGACCTAAGAGCAGACTAGAGGAACACAAGAATCAAGTCAAAGATTTGAAATACAAAGTAGCAGAAAACATTCAACTGGTAAAGAAAAAAGAATCCAAAAATGTGAAGATAGTGTAAGGAGCCTCTAGGAAAACTTCAAGCATACCACCCTCAGAATTGTGGGGGTGCCAGAAGAAGAGAGAGAGCAAGATACTGAAAACCTATTTGAAGAAATAATGACTGAAAACTTCCCCCACCTGGTAAAAGAAATAGACTTACAAGTCCAGGAAGCACACAGGACCCCATATAAAAGGAATCCAAAGAGGACCACACCAAGACACATCATAATTAAAATGCCAAGAGCAAAAGACAAAGAGAGAATATTAAAAGCAGCAAGAGAAAAACAGTTCATTACCTACAAGGGAGCACCCATACCATTGTCAGCTGATTTCTCAACAGAAACTATGCAGGCCAGATGGGAGTGGCAAGAAATATTCAAAGCAATAACCTACAACCAAGATTACTCTACCCAGCAAAGCTATCATTCAGAATTGAAGGGCAGATAAAGAACCACAGATAAGAAAAAGTTAAAGGAGTGCATCACTACCAAACCAATATTATATGAAATGCTGAAAGGTATTCTTTAAGAGGAGGAAGAAGAAAAAGGTAAAGATAAAAATTAGGAACAACAAATACATATCTATCAACAAGTGAATCTAAAAATCAAGTGAATTAAAAATCTGATGAACAAAATAAACTGGTGAATATAATAGAATCAGGGACATAGAAAGGGAGTGGGCTAACAATTCTCAGGGGGAAGGGGGAAGAGGGGTGTGGAGAGAGACTGGACAAAAATTGTACACCTGTGGATGAGGACAATGTGGGGAGGTAAGGGCAGAGGGTAGGGTGGGAGCCGGTGGAGGGAATCTATGGGGGGAA